>JAKKZN010000009.1:452579-473053 GCA_033441825.1 Pangasius elongatus | reverse complement strand
CATTGTGGTGGTGTATAGAGCCAAAAATGTTAGAATTGTGTCGATGTCCCAATATTTATGGACCTGACTGTATGCTGTGTTTATAGGGTTTAATCCCTATAACTTCAACAACAACAAGTTGCTTTTCTTATTATATTAGTTAACTTCGTTGGGTGTGTTTTACCTCCCCCCAGCACCCCCTGAAGTTTAAGTTGTAAGGTGGATGCCATTATTTTTGTTGATAATTCTGTTTTCTCCTGTTTATGGCTAGTTAGGGAGTGAGGCCAGAGTTTTGTTGTTTTTCTTTTCTTTTTGAAAAGTTAAGAAGTTTACTTTTCCCGGTAGTTAGGAAGCTTTTTTCTTTGTTATTTTGGCCTTGTCCCTTCTTGACGTTTTGTTGCTTCCTTTTATGTTAATTGTAAATAAACATTTGATTTTTGTTATTGCTTAAACTGGTGCTATTACAGGCTGGGTCAGGAGAGGAGATCTCCAGATTTATTTCTTTTCTGTTCCTTATTACTTTTTTGTTACTTTTCTTCCCCAACCATAGACGAGAGGAAACGTAACAATGTGGATAACTACCTTTGTGAGTAAATACCTGTAAATACTTAACTAGCGCTGCTTCTGACCCTGAAGGCCTAGCTAATTTCACTTGCCATAAAATAAAGTCTGCTATAGAGCCCACAGGTGCAGGCTCATCCTTACCACTCATTCTCCTGATTAAACCCTGGCGCTCTACCACGCCCCTGCCGCCACATACCCCCACAGCCCGACTCAGGACGTGGAACCATCTGGTCTGCCCGCCAGTCACTGCCAGCGGGTATTTGTGAGCATCCCCATGTACACACCTCACCTTCACCTGGCAAGCTCTATCCAATGCTGCACCTTGAACCAGGGGGATGAGAGAGAGAGAGAGAAAAGAGGGGGGCTATCTGACATAGATGGCATATGCTTTACTGTCTTTAGTCAAAAAACCCCAAAAACTTTCTTCGAGAAAATTAAAATGTGACAGAAGGAAAAAAATACAACAAATTAAAATAACACAAACTTATTGATGAAAATGAAAAAATGGTATAGTTTAAACACTGACACAGGTGAGGAACTCCTAGCACACGATTGGAAAACTGAAACTATGTCAAGATCTGTGAATTAAAGAATTCTCATTGATGTTTAATTTATTCTTCATAGTTTTTGTTTGTTTGTTTTTATCAGGGATGAAGCAATTGTTTCATGTTTGCTTTAGTGGCCTCTGTATTGTGGATTAAGCACATATTGGTCTGTTGGTAAAAAAAAGCGCATGAAATAATTTAACTGACTTCACTTTATAATATAGAGCATAGATGGACTGAATGAAAACTTCTTTAGTGGTTTTTAGCTTTTTATTAGTGATGACTACAACTACAACTTAACCTCTTAAAGTGATTAACTGCAGGTCACTTGATGCTACCTAGAATCTACAAGTATAAATACGTATTATACACTAATGAGAGGTGAATTTAGCTGAATAATTCATGCATAATAATTTGCCAAACAAGGTCTTTACAAAGCATGAATTGCACATTTCTAGACAATAGTTCTCTAATTGTGAACCACACAAGTGTTTATAAATAAAATGTCATTTATATTGAATAAAATATTTGAGTGTTTAATTTTGGCTTTATTGAACAAAGAACGGGACATAAATTAACCTCTCTGTGTTCCTTAAAAGAAAGTGTTCCCAAAGAATATAGTATGACCCGTTAAATTAAAACAGTTTTCACACACAAAAAAAGAGTGTTATATCAATTATGCAGGGTCTGAAAGTAATATTATTTGATTTTTTTTTAAATGGAGTACATTTGGACTCTTATAGGCCCACTGCAAAATGGAAAAAAAAACCTTAAGCTAATATGGTATNATCCTTGTGGCTTTACTTTTGTAAACATAGAGAAGTAATCATTAAATTTCCAAACTGATAATGATCTGATAAACATTTATAATCTTTCTAAGGCTACTTTTTCTATGTCTTGTTGGAATAACACATTTCATCTTTGATGATACTAAGCAGCTTTAGTGATGTTCGGTACATAGGAAGCAATAATGGAAAAAGCCCCAAGTTTCTAAACTGTAGTTTATGCTATAAATAGGCATCAAGCTCTAAGGTGAAATCATAATCCTTACTACAAGCAGACACAGTATGCAACATCAGAATTAGTTTTATTGCCAAGTAGTATTCCATCTGACGTAGCTGTGCCACTGATTACTACAATTGTGCATCATCAGCATAAAAGAAAAGTAGGTCAATATTGTTTACAAATTCCATGTCTAAGTGGCTTATGCTTTTAAATTGGCAGTGCCACGCAGATAAAGATCTCAAACCACATGAGAAAGTCTATCATGCCATTATAATAAATGCTTAAAGACCTTTTACAAGAAATGTTCGGTTTTCTTAGACATACAGCTGTTCTTTGAATTCGAAAAGAAATCCTCTGTCCTAGATTTAGCAGGATGTGGTTTTGTATAGATGTACAGACACAGCATTATGACTTTACCTGTGCTTTGTGGTGATGTTGTTTTGCTAGTTTTCAAAGCCGTGTTACTTTAGGATGGCTTTTTTGCAACGTTATAGCTATTTCACCACACATTCTCAATACCATAGATCAGTATTTCAGATTTACTTTGAGGGTATTAGGCACTTTAAGCCTAATTTCATTTCATTATTCAATTTCAGCTATAAAATACTGTGGTGGACAGATATTTATGGACCTGACTGTATATACCAATGTAAATATAAATTGCTTGACCTTAATTGCTTGCAGCTTTTGATACTATTGATCATGCTATTCTCATCGATAGACTAGAAAATGTAGTAGGCATCAAGGGGACGGCCCTCTCCTGGCTCAGGTCTTATTTGACAGATCGCTATNTGCTACCTCTGGGTAAAATTATTCGTAAACATGGTATTAGCTTCCACTGTTACGCTGATGACACACAGTTGTATGTTCCAGCAAAGCTAGATGATAGACACCAGCTTAATAAAGTTGAGGAATGTGTAAAAGACCTTAGACACTGGATGCTTATTAACTTTCTCTTACTTAATTCTGACAAGACAGACATACTTAGAAGGAGCACATGCACAAGAACAGGTTTGCAATTGATATGAACAGTTTTGCACTCAAGTCTCCATCAGTGAACAGTTGATCTACCCCCAGCTGCCAGACTCCTGAACACTGTGCTGCCCCTCCCTACATACATTAACCTGGGAGCCAAGTAACTCCGTCCACCCCACTGCACATATCTCACTGTGTACTGCACACTGTATATGGCTGTGATGACAAAAAGACTTGATTTGACAGTGAGACACAGACACAATAAGATACAGACATATTAAGACAGGGAGAGACAAACACAATGAGAGACAGACACATTGTCTCACTGTGTCACTTTCTCATTGTGTCTCAAAGTGAGAGTGAGAGAGAGAGAGACACACTGAGACATAGTAAAAGACAGACACAGTGAGAGATAATGTTAGACAGATACAGAGTGAGTAACAGACACATTGTGACACAGGGGCAGTGGTGGCTCAATGGTTAAGGCTCTGGTTAAGCTGCCACTGTTGGACCCTTGAGCACTCCTCTGTGCTCGACTGTATCCAGCTTCCTAACAAGCTGAGATATGCAAAGAAAAATATTTCACTGTACTATAATGTATATGTGATGTATATATGGTTTTTACAGTAGAATACAGACTCATACACATTATAGTCTTCACAGCTTGTTAGGAAGTTAGGCGCAAGGTCAACAATGATATGGTGTCCCCAGAGCAGAGAGGGTTAAGGGCCTTACTCAAGAGCCCAACAGTGGCAGCTTGGCAGTGCAGGGTGCTTGAAGCCCTGACCTTCTGATCAGTAACCCAGACTACTGAGCCACCACAGAGAGAGAGAGAGAGAGAGAGAGAGAGAGAGAACCCACAATGGTTATCTGCAGGTTCCACCAGTGTGTCCCCACAAATTTGGAGTAATATCCAATCTGTAGAGTGAGCACATCTCTACACACACACCTAATGGTCTGAGAGTCAGACTTGTAACCCGAAGGTGAACCTGAAGGTCGTGGGTTTGAGTCTCGGGTCCGGCAGGNAGTGAATGACCAGCGCTCTCTGCCACCCTCAATACCACGACTGAGGTGAGACCCTTGAGCAAGGCACCGATCCCCCCCAACTGCTCCCCGGGCGCCGCAGCTAAAATGGCTGCCCACTGCTCCGGGTGTGTGTGTGCACTTGGATGGGATTTTTTTTATCTTCCAGTTTGTGAAAGACAGACAAAGACATATGTCATATGTCATTCTGAACATGAATATATGAATTATTGAATAGTTTGTGGAGAGAGCAAGGTAGAGCATGTACCTGATGGACCTGGTAGAGCTTCTCCTGTTTCTGTGTTTAACTACTAGTTGAGTTAACTTTGAGTTGATCTTTGAGTAATCAAACCTCCACCACACTTGGGCTTTCAGACTTGGTGAAACACTGGATAGTGTGTGTGTTTCTCTGAACACCTGGTCTTTTTCCAGGCTTCAGCAGTTCATTTGGGTGAGTCTCTGATAGACTCAGATTCCTGTTGATAGCCTCAGATTCCTGTTCTTGGCTGACAGAAGTGGAATCTAATATGGTCTTCTGCTGTTGTGGCACATCCACCTCCACCACATCCACCAGTTGTGCATTCTGAGATGCTTTTCTGCTCACCATGGTTGTAAAGAGTGATTATCTGAGTTACTGTAGAGTTCCTGTCAGCTCAGACCAGTCTGGTCATTCTCCTCTGGTCACTCTCTCTCATCAACAAGGTGTTTCAGCCTACAGACCCTCCACACCCTGGATTATTTTGTTTTTCCCATTATTCTGTGTAAATTCTAGAGACTGTTGTGTGTGAAAATCCCAGGAGATCAGCAGTCAGAAATATTCAACCCAGCCTGTCTGGCACCAACAATCATGCCATGATCAAAATCACAAAGATCACATTTTTCCCCCATTCTGATGTTCGATGTGAACATTACCCAAAGCTGCTGACCCATATCTGCATGATTTTATGCACTGCACTGATGCCACATGATTGGCTGATTATATAATTGCATGAATGAGTACGTGTACAGGTGTTCCTAATAAGGTGCTCAGTGAGTGAATGTATATATATATACTCAACATCATTTTGGGCAAATATATTACTATTATTATGATTTTTTTAATGATACCTGTATATATGCATACCTGTTTTTTTTTGTTTGTTTTTTTTTTTGTTTGTTTTTAAAACACTTCAATAAAGCTAAATAGGTTCTAGATTAAGAGAAAAAAAGGAAAGAGAAATGAAGGCATGAGGGTGAGGTCATTTCCTCCTATAGCGTTATATACATTGAGAACTGCAACCAGACTTGCAGTTTCTCTCTCTTTCTCTCTCCTGCAAACACATCCACAGGTAAGAGATATCTCTCTGTCTCTCTCTCATACATACACATAAGCATGTTGCATGCTCATTTAGCATTAGATTATATTGCATTTACATTCTTTGGTTTAAAGATGAATCATTCTGTTGCATGTCATTATTGGTTTAATTTCTAGATCAAGTGATGATTTGTTACTGTCAGTAGGACTGGAATCTCACACACCTGCCATGTTCATTCCTTAAGAAGACAGAGGGCTGTTTACACTATAGAGAATTTATTAACAGCTGTTAGGTATTTCAGACAGACATGTTAAGTAAAAAAAAGTTTGCATTCTTATGATATACAAAGAAATGTAATTAATAATAAGATGTTTAGTGCATTATTAGTATGTAACAAAAATGCCACTATCTATATCGCTATCTGTATCATAGTTCATTAAATCTGAATCCTGCACGTCTGCCCCCAGAACCTGGAAAGTACTGGAAACAATTCCAGATTAAAAAAATGTCAGCAGTGTGAGCATTCTGTGTGGCTCACAAACCTCAAACTCAGCTACATAATTCATAATTATTCTCAATTAGCCAATATGTACGGGACTGTTTTAAATTTTTGTGTTAAATGTGTAAATAAATGTGTTACATTAAAAGTTATTAACCTACAGTATGTGCAAAAGAAATGTCAATATTTATGTGCTTAAAGTTCTCAATATTCAGATTCACACTACACAGGTGTTTAACTTGAAATATTTTCTTGGGTAGCTCTTTCAGGACTGGCGTTTTTCAGGTGTGTGTTTAAAATGCACACTTCAAGCCTGATAAAAAAAAAATTGGATAAAAAATTGAATTGATAAAGCAGGTTTTGTGCTTTCCTGTTAATTACAATCAGATGCAGCATAATGGTAAATACATATCATTAATGAAATACATATACAAAAACATATAATGATAAATCAAAGATTCATCTAAAAGAATTTGTAATCAAGCCAATTTGCTTAACAACACTTCACCCATTTCCTATCAAATTTAGTCAGTTCTTCAGCACCTCCCAGCGGCAGAGTAACAACTTGTTAGCTCATGTTCAGGCAATGATGAGAGCGACAAAGTTCTTCCGAAGCATGCCATTTTACTTATTTAGGCAAATAAAAGTTGTCAGGGTTACAGTGCCCAATAACTCCCAGGTGGCTTAACTGAAATAAACTGAAGGGAAAACAGAAACTTTTTCTCCTCTTTTCCTTCCCTAAACTGCACATCATAGCACAACACGAGCATACACGAACACACTTCATCCAAACTACTTTACCCATAATGTGTTTCACTCAAGACTACAACACCCACAGTTAGTGATCTTAAAGTGACGACCCTTATTTCCCTCTCCTTCCTGAGGTCATCAGACTTCTGTGTCCTTCAACACCCAGCTGTTCTCCAGGGGTTACCGAGAATGATAAGGTTTGAGCTTGTCATGATAAATGACTTTTACTTTGGTCCTTGGACTCCACTTGATCTGGTACACTAAGTCGTCCAGGTGTCCCAGGATACTCTCTTTAATGGTCGAGCCTTGGCCAGACAACTGACACAGGAGTGACACCAGAGTGAAACATCTTTTCGCATCTTGTACCAATAATACCTTATCTGCAGTCGGGACAGCACCTGCACTACACCAAAGTGTCCACCCACTGGCCCCTCGTTCATCTGAGGCATGACATCTTTCCGGAGCACTTTCGGGAAAGTAATCTGTGGATAAAACTCAGGACCTTCTATCAGGTAGAAGTGAAGGCCTTCTACCAGAATGCCATCCTTTAAATACAGTCTCCACCACTGGCCCCAGTAGGCTTTTGTTGCTGGCCCATAGGGTGACTCATCTTCCCAGGAGGGTCGTTCCTCATCTTCCTCCTTCTGCCTTCTAATGGGAGAAATATCGGGGTCAGCCACTTGGGCAGCATGCAATTCCTCAGTAGTCCACCCGACGAATGGAGTAGTACTTGTGGTGTTGACAGGTTGCACTACCCCCACTAGACAGGACTCCAGGGTAACAATTCCAGGTGCATTGTTTCCACTGACAAAATCACCCTGGATGGCCTGGTGTTGAATCTGGGGACAGCTCGAGGTGGGTTCCATAAGGTTGCAAGGGCAAGCTGAACAGCACAGCCTTCAGCACATCTGCATTTCTATGACAGCGCCCAGGGTGATGTACAACCCTGAAGTCATACTTCCCTGGCTTCCCGAGCCACTAGGCTAACTGTCCTTCTGGTTCTTTCATCCGTATTAGCCAGTGTAGACTGTTATGGTCCATGAACAATGTGAAAGGTTTGCCCAACAAGTATTGACAGAATCGTGTGGTGAACTCCACCATGGCAAGCAGTTCTTTCCGAGTGGTACAGCAGTTCTGTTCAGTTGGTGTCAAACTCCGATTTCCGTATGCCACTCCCTGATGGAGTTGGGACAACACAGCTCCGATCCCAAAGTTGCTGGTGTCTGTATCAAGAATGAGATCACCACTGTCCATAGGGTAGCCAAGAATAGGGGCAGTACCTTGAAGACACAACACTTGGTGGGTTTCAGTTTTAGGTTGGCTTCGAACACTCATGCTAGTTGCTGAAGCATTTCCTTCACATCTTTCCCCAGCACAATGATGTCATCTAGATAGACCAGGTAGATCTCCCACTGCATTCCAGCTAAGACATGATCCATTAAGTGCTGAAACATTGCCGGTGTGTTGCAGAGGCCAAATGGCATCACGTTCCATTCGAACAGCCCCTTCCTGCTGCAGAATGTGGTGGCCCATCTTGTCTCCGGAGTCAGCTCCACGTACCAATAGCCTGAGGTTAGGTCTAATGTGCTGAACCATTTCACCATAGACAGGGTATCCAGGGTGCCCT
Source organism: Pangasius elongatus (assembly GCA_033441825.1). Lineage (NCBI taxonomy): Eukaryota > Metazoa > Chordata > Actinopteri > Siluriformes > Pangasiidae > Pangasius > Pangasius elongatus. The sequence goes on along the minus strand of JAKKZN010000009.1, from coordinate 464,791 downwards.
GAAGTTGTGGAAGCAGGTAAGCATCCTTGATAGTGGCTCATTCAGAACCCTGTAGTCTACGTACAGTCAGTATGTCTCGTCTTTCTTTTTCACCATTACGATGGGTGATTCCCAGCTGCTATTGCTTGAGGAGGCTAAACCAGCATCGAAATTTTGCTGAATCTGTTCATCTGCACTTTGCTGTTTCTCAGAGGCCATTCTATGCTGTTGTTGCTTTACAGGTGGACCAACATCAATGTAGGCATTAAGCAAATCTACCAGCTCACGCTGTTCTGTCTCTTCCAGCTCTGTTGTACTCTCTGCATACAGGGACTTAAGATGACTTGGGATAACAACAGGGAGTGGGTCTGGAGAGGGTAGTTCTGGGTAGGTGGCCTGAACCACATAAGCAGGCTGGAGGACTCCAGCAATGACTCCCTTTTTTACCTTCACAGCGACAGTATATACAGTCTGATGCAGATTTGATTACTTAAATGGGCATCAATTACAATCCATGCCACCATCACCTGGTGCTTCTCCATGAAACCTTTAGTTGGGCTCAACAGCATGTTGCACTGCATCTGCTCCTGGAAATGTGCGTTGCCTGGCATGATGTATTCACATCCCGCCTAAAGGACAACTGTGCGTGCAATCTGAACCACATGTACTCGGGGTTTGTTCCTCAGGTTGAAGTATGGTATCTGCTCACCGGACAATACAGTTTCTGGCTGCCAAAGTCAAGGCATGCCTGTGCTTGTTCCAAGAATGGATGCCCCAAGATGGCTTCAGTGTTTTCGGCTACATCTGCCACGATGAAATTGATACTGACTGTATGGGTTCTGACTTGTATTGGAACGTCAACTTCCCCAAGGACATCAAAATTTATAGGGCTTATTACTTGCACAGCCTATACAGTAGATAGCTTGAGTGGGGGTCATGCATTTGCATTAATGATCTCATAGCAGTGCCGGGGCAACAAACTCCTTCTGGCTCCACTGTCTAGAAGACCACATATTTCCATGTCATACAACAGTGTGTGGATACACATTTCAGGACCACTCCCCTTGACTCTGAGAACCGTGGAGGCACGTTGGATTTCCAAAGTCTCGGGTAGAGTTGGAGTGGCACGCTGCAGGTTAAGCCTGGGTGAAGGACACTTCCGCCTTATATGATTGATGCTTTGACAGTTGTGACATGTGACATTTATTTTTCCCTTCCTTTTGTACCTTGGCGGGTGAGGTTTGAATTCCACTCTTGTATTTTTGTCTCCAACCAGGGGTTGATGGCACTGGGTTTCTTTCATCACTTTTGCTTTGGTCTGGGCACTCTCCTAACATAGCCGCTCTAGTCTTTTATTCCATTAGTCTTGTGGTATACTGCATGAGTTGTTACACTAGAGGCTGTTTGACATGTGGTTTCATACCTGTGTGCAATCTTGTAGGCATGAGCCAGTGTACATGGGCACTCCTCCAGCAGCCGTTGCACAATATCAGCATCCCCCATGGCATTAGTGAACTCCTCCACACTGACTGAGTCCTGTTCCTGCTCAGAGCGATCTGCATACACAATTAAGACCTCCCTTATGGACCCTCTGCCTCAGCTCTATTCTAATGACAGCAGCGTGTTCAGATGATGGACCCTATACAGCCTCTAACTCCTCCACGACATGGGCATGATCCCTAAAGTTATCTATTTAACCCAATCCTGAAGCAGTTACTAAGGACATTCATTTGTGTTTGTTGAACATCCTATTCAAAATTTATTCCAGTTGTAATAAGCTCCACTTTTCTGTGAAGGCTTCTGAGAAGGCTAGATGTTGGAGCGTGGCTATGGGGATTTGTGTTCATTCAGCTACAAGAACATTAGTGAGGTCAGGCGCTGATGTTGGGATGTCGAGGAGGTCTGGGGTGCAGTCGGTGTTCCAGTTCATCCCAAAGNTTGAGGTCAGGGCTCTGTGCAGGACACTCGACTTCTTCCACTCCAACCTTCACACACCATGTCTTCATGGAGCTCGCATCGTGCGCAGGCATATTGTCACGCTGGAACAGGTTTGGGCCTCTTAGTTCCAGTGAACAGAAATTGTAATGCTTCAGCATACAGAGATTGTAACAAATCTAGCAAGTGTAAATAAGCTTTATTGAATAAACAACAAATTACCGAAAAGCAGGAAAAGAACCCAGAACTAGCAAAACCAAGCATAATCAAGACAAGCCCACAACAGGAAGATACATCTCAGGTGAGCATAGGAAATCAGCCAGACAACAAAAGCAGTTCAAAAACATGAGTGAGGGTGCCCTCTGGTGGTCTGGGGGTAGATTGTAAATGTCCATGGTAGACGTGACAGAGACATTCTACACAACTGTGTGCTTCCAACTTTGTGCCAACACATTGGGGAAGAACCACATATGGGTGTGATGTCCACATACTTTTGGCCGTATAATGTATATGTACATCTATAATGATATTCAGACTATGAGCATAAGAAAAAACAGAATAAGAAACGTTACTGCTCTTTTGTTAATTTCAGTTTGTGTTAACAGGTACGATGATGCGTGTCTTGCTTCTGGCTCTGCTGCTCTCTCAGGTTTGCTGTGATATGAATCTAGATGGCTACTGGAAATCCTGGAAAACTGAATTCAGTAAAAGCTACAGCAGTGTGGTGAGAACACACACATTAAATATTAATTTAACATAAATAAAAATAGACCATAATATTTAAAAAGAAACAAATGTTTTATAAAATTGTATTGTAAAATTATATGAAATGCATAACACTACAATACACAATTAAAACAAGATGCTATTAATATTTCAGAACTGAAGCAGCACTTTTGAGAGTTTTAAATGATTTAACAGATACTAAAATCCTTATGATTTGAAATGTGTCACATTAAGAGATATTAGCCTACAGTTTGTGCAAAAGAAATGTCAATATTTACATGCTTAAAGTTCTCAGTATTCAGATTCACACTACACAGGTGTTTAAGTTGAAATATTTTCTTCTGTAGCGCTTTCAAGACGGATGTTGTTCAGTTGTTTGTTTAAAATATATACTTGCCTTTATTATTAATTATTATTAATAAAGGAAAGATTCATGAATATAGTTTAAACTATTACACTGAAATATGAATGATAATGAGTCAAAGATTAATCTAAAAGAACTTGTAATCGTTACAAACACACTTTAATGATGGTCTCTAATATTTCAGCAACACAGATGTTTGGGAGATGCTAACTCCAGAACAGGAGTTTCCTGAATTGATTAAATGGATGGAGTTAGTTCTCCCTTTAATGTCACATTCAAATCATGTGGTATAACAGCCCAGCCTGGGTATGTGTCATCAGCTAGACCGCCTTTGGCCACCAGAGGGAGGCAGAGGACAGCTCTGAAATAATCAGGACCAACGAGCCACACCTGTCCACTTGGCTTCTTAAGAGCAACATACAGGCTCTCATGTGCTCAGACTTTGTTTCAGAGTCCTGGCAAAAGACTTGATCAGTATTTTGAAACTAGTGCTATAATCTAGCCTTTCCTCTGAGCTAGCTTGCCCTTGCCTTGCCGATCAAATCACTCTCTTAATGTTTAAAAAAAAAAAAAATCAGAAAAGCTTTTTGCTTTCTCGTTAACTCCCTGTAGTGAGTGGTCAGAGGTTTTTCCCCCCTAGCATTACTATGTTTACATTTAATTTAAGATTGAATGCCTCCTGATTAAGTTTATGCTTTTAGTTTGTCTTTCGTTTTCATTTTCCCAAGTGCTTCTGTTTTTGTTTTGTTTTGTTTGTGGCAGGCCTCGGACATTTTGCGTGTAGCTCCCCTTTTCAATTTCAATTTGATTTCATCTTTAATTTGTGATTTTTTTTTTCTCTATTTGTTGTGCACTTGGGTTCTAGTTATTAAGGTGGCATGCTTAGTTTGCTCAGGTCTCTCATGATGTATATTAGTTTGGCATTCTGTTTGTGTGCTTTTGACCAGAAAAATCCAAATGTCTGAACATTAAAATAAATTTACAGCAGTATAAGAGACACAGTGCCAGCTTGTAGCGTCAAACCTCTGGCTTCCATGGAGACAACGTGTTCCATGGAGCAGAAGGTATGATGAAGCTAATCAAACTGAATTTCTAAAATGTAATACAAAGGTAGATCCTTACCTTTTAGAAGATATGTCATCAGCTTTTATTGCAGTCATTGAAAAATCCACCTTGCAGTATCCAGGTCAAAGCTACTCACCACAGGGTTTTTTTTTTTTTTTCTACACTCCACTATGATATTTTCTGTCATCCATATTTACTGAGACCAATGACTGAGACTGAAACAAGCCAGAGAAAAGTCCAAGCCAATACAGGAAGTAAGCTGAGACCAGAGTCGGGACTTTTTGGAGAAAAATAATAAAAGTTGCATCCCACATGAAGAGTGAAGTAAGTTATTAGTGTTATTCCATGTTCAGTGACACAATTTTATGGATTTGTGTGTGTGTGTGTGTGTCAGAGTGAGGAAGCAAACCGGAGAGTAGTTTGGGAGCAGAATGTTTTTGAAGTGATGAAGCACAATGAAGAAGCTGCAGCAGGACAACACTCCTTTACCATTGGGATCAATCACCTTTCAGACATGGTATGATCCAGTGTGCTTCTGTTTCTTTATGATGCCCATGGGGTTATATATGGGCGGGGACTCTTTCTCTCTCTCTTTCCATTTCACCTTTTTGTGTGTGTGTGTGTATGTGTCTGTATAGACAACAGAAGAAGTCAGTGCTAAACTGAATGGTCTGAGGGTGGAGAATTTTTCCCCTCAGGATGCTAATGAGAATTTCACCTTTCTGAGTGATTTCCCCCTCCCTCCCAGTGTGAACTGGACTGACGATGGATTTGTCAGCCCTGTGAAGGACCAGGTATCTATGTACACTATGTTAGGAGCTTTCCAATGAACACAATAACAAATATTGTATGTGCTTTTCTGTTTTGCGTAAAAAATGAGGAAACATGCTATCTCACTTCACATATATCTTCACTTCGTGTGTCTGTATGTAGGGTGACTGCAACGCATGCTGGGCGTTCAGTGCTGTTGGAGCTTTAGAGGCTCAAATGATGAAAAAGAAGAGTCCGCTTGTTCCTCTGAGTGTTCAGAACCTGGTAGACTGCAGTAGTATGGAGGGAAACCGTGGCTGCAATGGAGGATTCATAACCAATGCCTTTAATTACATTATAAACCACAATGGAATCAGCAAGGATGCTGACTACCCTTATGAAGCAAAGGTACTTTTGTTTTTTTTGCTATTTGATAGATTCCTGAAATGTTTAATCATTAATCTACATGATAATAGATAATGAGGAGGTGTCTTATTTACTAGGCAGTAACTGATTCATTATTAGCTAATTGTGCACAAGAAGTGCATGAAATATAAACGTTTAGGAATACATAGTTAGGGTCATCACAGTCATGGTCCCTTTCCAAATCCACAAAGCACATGTAGACATCATTAGACAGGACAAGAGTAAATGTCTTGTCTGCTGTTCCATGGCCTGGATGATGTCTCCTCTCCAGAACTCTGGTAGAGTTTAAATCTGCTATAATTGTAACAACCCCTAACCCAAGGTTCAGTGTTTTAAAATTAGCATCCAAAAGACTGCTAGTCCAAGGGTACTGGCAGATCTCCATGCAACACTGAAGAGACGCACTGCACAACCCCAACTTTGTCCAGGACTTTCAACATCTCCAGCTGAATCTCATCCACTCCTGCAGCCTTGCTGGCTGCTGCTGTGAAGGTTTCTAACTGCCAGAGTAACCAGAGGTACACCAGAGATTTCTGGCAATGTCTGGTGTGTTACGGAGATTCCTCAGAGTGCTCCTTCCTCCATGGTGTTCATTAATTTTACATGTTTATTTTATTACTCTTCTGACAGTAAGTGTTTAAATAACAAGTAATTCATTAAAAAGCTGACTAGAAAATGAATGTTTGAAAAAGGATGTTTTTTTCACCACCATTAATAGCAATTTCACATTATTATTAGTTTTACTATTATCATTGTTATCATTATTGCTGTGTGTAAACACTTTGTTGAAGTCCACATGAAGACCACATCACCACCCCAACCCCCCGACTTTAATGCAGTCTTCACACAGTTAAACCAAATAATATGACCCCACAGGCCTAGATAAATGTGGAGGTTCTGTGCTATTTGATGTCCAGGTTTAGTTTTCACACAATTTATTTATTTATTTATTTTTTCTAGAACTGCCATGCCAAAGGCTTCTTCATTATCCAATATTTTTTATTCTTTTATTTTGAAGAACATTCTGTTTACCACATACATAATATTGTCACTTTAATGTTTCATTGTGTAGAAGTCGTACTGCCGTGCTGATCGTAAATATGGACGCTGTTCGGGTTTCCGGGTTCTTAAACGTTATAATGAGTTCGAGCTTCAGAAGGTAGTGGCTAACATTGGACCTGTTGCAGTGGGAATTAATGCTGACCACAAAACATTTCACCTTTACAGTCAGGGTGAGACACACACACACACACACACACACACACACACACGCTGTACATTACCAAATTGTTGTGTGTTTGTCCATTAATTGTCAGTTGTTTATAATCATCAATATGTGCATTTGGATCTGTAAAGCCTCATGTCTCTCATGAGTCAGAATTTCTTTTTTTTTTTTATTATTAATAAGAATGGAATTTTTTTTTTTTAAAAAAAACTTAGTCATTGTGTGAACAGAATTTTGACTAATTTTTGAATTGTATTTATATTAAACAGATTATGTTGTAGATTTAAAAAAAAAATTAAACATGAACCCTACACTGTAAAATGAAAAGCAGTGTTCTGAACAGTGTTTAGGTAATGAAATGCATGTCCACACCTGACTAGTTTGTTTAAGTTGCAAACTCTGTTTGGCATGGTGTGTGAATTCTAGCTCTGACAGTTCCTCAAACTCCGCTACATCACTCTAATTCATAATCGGTCTGAACTTGAGATTATGCAGGACTGTTTTTATGAGTCACAGTTATTACATGTACCTGCCCCTCCTATTTCATTTATTTCTATTTCCAAAAATATAAACAAAGTATTAGTCTAATTTTAGCCAGTTAGCATTGATGAATGAATGAATGAATGAAAGCTGCAAAGGCTTCATGCAGAACTGCATGTTCATCTTAAAGAACACAGTCTCCATTTGTCCTGAGAGCTTCGTATTTGACCGCTCGTTCTCACCTGCATAACAAATATGTGCATGATTTTTATTTTTTTTGCAGGATCCTCTAGTCTCAAACAGATGCCCTGTGAACATTTCTGCCTCGCTTTCTAAAAAAGAAAAATAGCATGCCTCTTATTTATATCTCTATTCACTTAGTAACATCTGTTCATTCCGATTAATGTGTGTGTGTGTGTGTGTGTGTTAGGTATTTATAATTTCACTTGCAACACTCTACCATTGAATCACGCTGTTCTGGTGGTCGGATATGGCAAAGAACAAGGGCAGCAGTACTGGCTGGTCAAAAACAGGTTAAACACACACACGCACATACACACACACACACACACACACACACACACTTTCACTGTTGTACACTTGCGCTATTCATTTGTGTTATTGTTGGAAAGGTTTTTATTTAACAAAGATTGGTAATGAAATCATTGCTAAAATCCCTCTCTCTCTCTCTCTCTCTCTCTCTCTCTCTCTCTCTCTTTTTTTTCCAGTTGGGGGGCTGGTTGGGGAGAGGGGGGCTACATACGACTGCTGCGAAACAAGAATCAGTGTGGAATCGGCAGCTATAGTGTTGTCCCCATTGTCTGAACTCATTTCTCACATGTCACATTTAATTTTTTTTTTAAACTTTTTCTTGTTATTTTCGATTAATTCAAAATTGTTTTTTTGGTTTGTATGTTAGCTTCTGGTGGTCATGATGAAAAAGCATTTCTGTTTTTGGAATGAACGAAATCCAGAGTTGCTTATGTTGTATTGTATACGTTAATGTAATCCATTTCCCAAATTATTGAAAATAAATTTTTTTTAAATTTTATCCTGATTAATTCCTCCAGCGTGGCTCCTCTCACCTGCTGGTCCTGAATCATCCTGAGCTCTGTTCTCTGATCTCCGTTCCTAACCCTGCAGTCACACAAGAAAGTGACAAGTTGCTTATGTCACTTGTAGTTTATCTCTCTTATGGTGTAATCACTTATCAGTGTGATAATTTATTTTATATTCTTGTTACATGCTCAGATCTGGACTAGCTTCTTATATATTCTCAGATTAGCAGCACAAGCTAGCCGTACTAGCTACTGTGGAGATATGGAAAAAGACAGCACTATAAATAATTAAAAGAAAAAAAATGGAAGCAACTGGAAGACCAAATTAATGGAAGAATATAAAAGATGGAGAAAGCTCACAGTAGAGGTCACATGCTGAGGGCTTGGTGACTCCACCAATCATCTCAGGGAAGGGAGAATAGAGAGAGTGCAAGCTGCCTGCACATGGGATGTCGCAAAACTACTGCAGACTGACGCGCATATAAAAGGCTAGAGACATGGGTTCCAAAACCAAAAACAGACATCTTTATACAAACACAACTATAATTTAAAAAAAAAAACACAGGCAGCATCAATCAAAACAAATTAAATCAATTAAAAACAAATACTACAGGGTGGAGGTTTCCCAATGAGGAAAGAGCGGTCTGGCTATAACTGCACTGGGCCCAAGAAACTCAACAGCACTCCAGCATACCTGCACTCCACAAACCCTAACGTTGAATGTAGGTGAAAAGCACGGCACTTGGTGAGGAAAAGAGACCACCGTCAACACAACACAAAGAAGCTAGCATGGCTGCTCAAAACACTCTGCACTTATAGATAACAAAGCACACAGACAAAACCATTAGCCACAATTTACATAAACTCTAATAAAGGCTAAAATTATTTCAATGAAACAGTAACAAAAAAGGAAAAAAAAATTATATAAACATAATTCACAAACACATACAAACTCCCACAGCCAGGTGCAGAACAGCTTAAGCCCAAAAAAGCTGAATAGGTGGTAGCACCAAAACAACTCAACCCCGTTAAAGAAATTTAAAAACATTCTAGAGCCAAAGAGCTCACACAAGGGCAAGACACAACCCACAATCATAGTGGGCTCGCACCGGCCGGAAATGTGGCGAAAACAAAACAAAATAGGAATAGACGATTAAAAACAAGCCAACAAAATGAAAAAAAAAAAGCCAAGAAACCAAAGTGAAGCAAAACAGAAACAAAACAGCAGTGCTGCCTGAAGAGTGGAACAGTACTGATGGTAATCTTCGTCACCCGGACAATCAGCACACAGCCGAATATGCAATCGAGCCTAGTCAAAACAAACCAACATTAATACAAAAACAAAAGTTATTCAACTCAACTAAGCAATAAAGAGATCACCTACCAAAGTAGTAAATGTCAACTAATGATGTTTATGTGAGAAACAGCCAGTATGCCGAAGATACAAATTCACACAAACATAGTCATTGGGCCTACCACTAATCCTAACCAGAGCTCAATATTTTACCTCGACAATCCTGGGAGCAAGCAGCCTATAACCAGTGGTAAAACACACAACATCTCCAAATTACACTACAATCAAGTAGATATAAGTATTATTACTTAAAACAAACACTAAATGACACAAAGCCACCCCATTAAAAAACATTCCTCTTCTGTAGCGCTTAAACGGAAAGGGAGGTGTGGAGGGGCTGATCCTCGACCATAACGCATCCCTAGTGGCATAGACAAATGCTTAAATACCCCAATAGCAGCAGCTCATAGGCCATCCATCCACAATATAATTACAACGTCGCCAAAAAACAAAACATTGCTACCACACTCCACTACATTCTACCTGCTGCTTTTTAAATCATCACCCAGATGATAATCCAAGACTAATAAACCCACACCAATCAACTCCAAGGTTGAAAAAAGCAGATGTACTAGATACAGGACCAGGGGTAAAAACTGCCCATATTACCCTTCCCACTGCTCATGGGAGGCAGTGGACATTAGAATGTTGTCCTTCAGTGGCTCTGCCTGTCCGTTACACAAGCCCCGCACCTGTACCAGGCTGACCTGAGGGCAAGGCAACAGACATCGTTGGGGAACTTGACATTGCAGATGGAGAACCCAGCTCTACGCTACAAGATGGCCCATTGGCTGCTTAAGCTGTAGCTACTATATCAGAGGATGCTAATAAATCAGAAGTGGTGGGGGGTAAACCTCCACCTTACAGGTGTGTTTTCCTGCCATTCATGGTGTTCCTTGAGATTTTATACAGCACACCATTCTCCAGCACCAGTTTACCCCAGTGTTTCAGAAGATTCAAGATAGCCTTCGGCTCCTTCGCACCCTCCCTCCTAGTTGGTCCCTGTCCTCTTTCCACAAAGCAATTCACTCTGCTCAAAATATTATCTTCCTTCTGTTTCTTCATTATCCTGGAGATCGTCATCCTGGGTATTCATGTCCATTTCCAGCTCACACACTCCTAAAGGACTCGTTCTGATGCCACCACATCCAACCAAAACTATCTCTGTTGTGGCAAGTGAATGGTTTGACAACACATTAGCACTTAGCAACTGCTGCAGAAACATAGCTTTGACTTACACTTTTCCACCAGTCTTTACTTTAGAGTAGAACATTATGCTGCACAAGTTTTGTGTTCTGCAATACAATGGAGCAATCAGGGCCATTCTTATCATACACACTTTTGTACACAGACTCCAAATCACAATCTGCCGGTTTTCCACATGTGGAAGAGCTTATACCACACTAGTACTCATGCAGGCTTTGGCTTGAGGACACACTGCAAATGCATGCCCTGATTTGACAAAAAAACAGAGATGATTTGCCCTACAGTGAAAATGAGTGATGTAACATCCCCACACTCCCCACAAGGCAATATTGGCCTGACTCTGTTCTTCTGAGGCATAAAGTTTTGCCACCCTGCACTACTCTGGATTTGCAGTGGTTTCAATTCCAAAACAATTCCAAAACAGCTCCAACATGGTCAGGATTCCCTCCATGTTCTCACCAGGCTTGCATGACAGAGCTGATGAGCTGACAGTTTCAAGTGTAACACTTGGCTTAAGCTCCACATTAGTGGGCTGAACAGCAACTTCTTGTTTCAAAAATGTAATGGCCGGTGATGCCACAGACTGAGAACAACACCGCTTCTCTCTACCTTACTCTTCTAACCTTGCATGAACATCAGCTGCTGTCCACTGCTCCACAGGTCTGCACCTAAAAATAAGAGAAAGCTCAAGGTCTGGACAGTGTCTAATAAACATCTCAGTAAGCTCACAGGATGGATCATGGATCTTTTTGTTTTGTTTCATTTTCATTTAGCAGATTCTCTCAGGGAGACATCGGAGTAGATGTCAGAGGGGCACGATCTGCCTCTCCCAACTGATGGCATGGGAGTAAACATGAATAACCCTCTATCTTTCCCAAAATCATTCTGTGACTCCATTTCTAAAGGAAAGTACAGTACGTAAAAATACAACCCACCCCTCTTGTATTCTTGAATTTTGAGTTTAATTCTCATCCATGTTAATTTTTCATGTTGGATTGAAATTGTTTATTTTTAGTTATTTCTTGTAGTTCACTTATGTATGAATCCATTGATACATCTCAGGGGGATTATTGCTGTTCTGTCTTGTGTATGTATGCAAATGCAATGTAATGTCACTCGAGCAAGATGTGAAGAATCAGAGCTACTTGAAAGTTGCATATGCAATCCTTTTGGTTTATTCCCGCATCGAGGAGAGCATTTTGTGAGAATATATGATTTCTTCATGTTAGTTGTGTTTATTAAGTGAGCCTGGTTCAGAGAATGCAAATTATAGATTTATAGAAAACTAGTGATTGCCATTTTGTCATGTGTAATGCACATCCCTGCTATGTGTCTTTAATGTATGTGTGATACTGGAGAGACACGATAATCGAACAAATACAGCTGAAATGGCGGATATTTAAAAGGTAATTTCAGATGATTCATGTTGTTTCAGAATGGTACTGTTATGTTGAAATAACAACAGTGGATGCGATCAAAGAGTTAACATGGAGAGACCGTAATTTGCGTTAACTGTAATTTGCCTGTTAAAATGTTGTTCTCTTTATTGTTCATTGTGTTGGAAGAATATATTGAGTGTCTCCATGCACTCCCTCTGGTGACGAAATTCAGTACTGAGCCACACAGCTCCAGACACCGACTCAC
>JAKKZN010000009.1:337743-347858 GCA_033441825.1 Pangasius elongatus | reverse complement strand
CTACCTTTCCCTGTCATAGTACCAACATTCAGAGTTCCTATTCTCAGTCCTACACTCTTACCTTTCCTCTTCTCTCTGTCTACGCACTCTCCTCCGTCCTCTATGTCTTCGACCAACAGTAGCCCAATTTCCACCGGCACCCTGTAGGTCAACAACACCGATGGCGGTCATTGTTAACCCGGGCCTCGACCGATCCGGTATGAAATTCAGAGTACCGACAAATCGCATGATTTAATTTGGCAACATTTTACACCGGATGCCCTTCCTGACGCAGCCCTCTTTATTTATCCGGGCTTGGGACCAGCACAGAAGTCACTGGACTGTTAACCCCATGGCTAGATTCAATATTCTTATTTAATACACTAGCAAAATTAACTAGGAGATCGCCTATGCACAAGAAAAAACAATAGGATCAGTGGCTTGATGAATTCTCAATGACAAAACTGAAAATATTACAAAAATAATAGAGAATATTTAAGTTAGACAATGTGATATCTAAGTAAAAAAAACAAACAATATAACCAGTCAAGAGATTCATTAGAATATTTTACCATCCATCAGACCAAACTAATTTCAACAATTTTCTTTTCAAAATCAACAAATTGTGTATTAGATACCTTACCTATGTATTTCCACAAACAGATAGTACCAGATACTCTTTCCTTAGCACTGGCTATGGCCTTTAAACTAGCAGTTATCAAACCCTTCATCAAGAACCCGACCTTGACCCTTTCAGCTGTCTAAATATAGCCCAATATCAAACCTCCCCTTTATCTCCAAGATTCTGTAAAATGTTATAGCACAGCAGTTAGTCTCACACAATACTAAGATAGCTTCTGATCAGGGTTGTGTCTCCTTGCTTGACCTTAGTGCAGCTTTTGTTACCATAGATGATAATATTCTTTGGATAGACTAGAAAATGTTGGAGTTCAGGGAATGGCTAGGTCAGATAGTTGATTTGATAGATCACTATCAGCTTGTATATTTAAACTGTGGCACTTCTATGCATATTAAGTAAAGTTTAGATTTGGATTTAAAATAAAACAATCAAGATGTTATTGAAGTGTAGACTTTCAGCTTTATTTTAAGATGTTCCACAAAAATATGACATTTACCATTTAGGAATTACAACCAGCAAAGTTCTTCCATTTTCAGGGGCTCAAAGGTATTTGGACAATTGACTGACAAGAAGTTAATTGACCAGGTGTGGTCCATGCCCTCATTACTTCAAGACAAATGAAGCAGATAAAAGGTCTGGAGTTGATATCAGGTATTGAGTTGGTATTTGACAGCTCTTCGACTGGAGCTACCAATATGAATGCCAAGGAGGTCTCAATGCAAGTGAAGGAGGCCATCATTAGGCTGAAAAAACAACATAAATCTGTAAGAGAGATAGCAAAAAAAGGTGTGGCCAAATCAGCAGTTGGGTACATTCTTAAAAAGAAAGAAAGCACTAGTGAACTCAACAACATCGAAAGGCCTGGAAGACCACAGAAGACAACTAAAGTGGATGAATCCAGAATCCTTTTCTTAGTGAAGAAAAACCCCTTCACAACATCAACAGAAGTCAAGAATACTCTGGAGAAGGTAGGCTTCAATCAAGAGACACCTTCATGAATGTAAATACAGAGGGTTTACAACAAGGTGCAAACCACTGGTAACTTTCAAGAACAGGAATAACAGACTTTGCCAGAAAACATCTAAAAAAGCCTTCCATGTTCTGGAATAAGATTCTTTGGACTGATGAAACCAAGATTTACTTGTACCAGAATGATGGGAAGAGAAAAGTATGGCGAAAGAAAGGAACAGCTCATGATTCAAAGTATACCGTATCATGTGTCAAACATGGTGGAAGAAGTGTTATGGCCTTGGCATGTATGGCTGCCAATGGAATGGGCTCACTGGTGTTTATTGATGATGTGACTGCTGACAGAAGTAGCAAGATGTATTCTGAGGTGTATAGGGCTATAATCTCTACTCACATTCAGCCAAATGCTACAGAACTGATAGGACACCACTTCATGGTGCAGGTGGATAATGACCCTAAACATACTGTGAAAGCAAGAAAGCAAGAATTTTTTTTTTCTTTTAACCAGACTTGTTGACTTGTTATTCAGACACCTCTGTCTTCTGAAGACCCCACATCCTGTTTTTCTTGTCTGAAAAATAGGGGCCTAAACCAGATGTTTATAGACTATAACTCCACTTTAGCTCAGTATGTAACCTTTAGCGTGCATTATGTAACACTGGCTTGCTCATGCAGCTGGTCTCGTCCACTTCCTGCCTCTGCATGTTGTGCACCAGACTTCACCCCTGATAATAGCACGCAAACCATAAACTGTTTATGTCTCCTAATGTGGTCAAAGTTGCCCATAAGCTGATTAAGAAATTATATAAATTATATAAAATACATAGAAGTATCAAAGGTGCTATTTTCTTAACATTATAAAAGTTATAAAACTCAGAAGTGCCATATAGAACTATTTTACACTCAGGTAGGCTTTAGAAGACCTCTGCAATAATCAAAGTATTAACTGCCTATTAACTGCCTATTAAAGTTAGCTATAGTGAAGCGCAAAATAGCACGCAGTAACCACGCTTGGGCAATTGGGCTTAGGGGCAGGATGGTTTATTGGAAAATTATGAGAATACAGGGTCATTATAACAGCATCATGCTTCAGTCAAGAATGATAGGATCAGAAGGGAAAGGAGAAAGATTAAGCTGGGAATGTGGAATGGGTGAAGTAGGAGAATAACCAGTAGGAGAGTGTTGATTAGGAGAAATAGAGGGAACCAGAGTGGACTCAGGAAGCTCTGGAAGCTCTGAGCTTCCAGACATGCTGTCATCATGAAATGAAATGTTGAGCGGCTGTGTGAGCAGCCACGCTGTGAGAAGCCATAGGAAGCACGATATGAGTATTAGACATCAAGAGGTCCTTGAGAAAGCGGGTAAATTCGGCGGTGAGAACCAAGAGTTGAAAGTAACGGCACTGGCATAAAGTGCGCCTAAGTTCCCTTTCAGTGTCTCTGCGGGGTTGGCGAGCTGAAGTAAAAATGAAAAAAAAAAAACAGAAAAGAGAAAAGACAGGGCCCACTTAGCTCAGAGCTCAACATGTAAAACGAAAGTAGCAGCTTTAGGAGTACATAGTGCTTTCAGCGATGCACAGGCTTAAAATTATCTGTGACTTTAAAGTATACAAGCACACGCAGTTTAAAACAGAGAGTATATGAACAAGTAATATAGGATAGAGATCGCTTAAATGTAGAGTAATTTTTATTTTGCTTTTGTTACATTTTAACCTTAGGAAAAAAGAATAAAAGCAGGAAACTTACACATGAGTGATGCGGTGAATAAACCCATGAAATGATCTGAGCGAAGTGAGCACCAGAAGAGAAGTGGGGAGAAACACGGAAGTAAGTGCTTTTATGTAGGCACATTTTAGTTAAACAGAACTTTAAACTAAGGTAAAGTTTTTAAGGTAAATGAGGGATAATAAACTAGGAAGAGGTGAAGAAAAAGAGAGGTCAGCAAGGGAATCTCAAGGAGTAGCTGAGCAGTGGGGAAATAAGGGGAAAACAGTAAGCAAATAAGGATAGGAGGATATGAGGGTTTAGACTGAAAATAATGGAAAATTGTTGACATAGTCAAACTAAAGAAAGAGGTGTTGGCAGACGCCTGGGTATATATAGAGGGGATTTTTGGGGTGCTCAGTGCACTCAACTCTTCTGCGTGAAATTGCTGTGTCACTATCGTCTTCCTTGAGCTCATTGCAACTGGTATATTGTTTCTGCAATAAAGAAGTTTGCTTCTTCTCATCCAACATATGAAGATTCTTCATTGATTTTATTTGATTAAGTTAGAAGAAAAGTGAAAATATAGGTAATTGGAAAATACGTTGATCCACCCGCGAATGTGTCCACTTAGACAGGGATTCTGAGTTCCGACACCTTCAGGGGTCGCCACAGCGAATCATCGCTCTCCACCTATCCCTATCTTCTGCATCCTCAACACTTGCACCCATTAGCTTCATATCCTCATTTATTACCTTCATATACCTCCTCTTTGGCCTCCCTCTTCGCCTCCTGCCTGGCAGCTCCATGTCCAATTGAGAAACTCTTGAATATGGCAAGGGCTTTGGCACAACCATGTATTTGCAGTGACTTGATGTGGTGCTGAGTGTGGTGCTGACTGGGCAATGGATATTAATGTTTAACTTTGATCTGGATAAAGACATAATAGTCAATGTCTCACCTCTTTTTTTGGAGACAAAGAAGAAACCTGACAATGCTGGTGAAGTGGAAGGCCTAGGCACTCTAGTTTATAACTGCTCCTATACAAATGACACTCTCTCAACTGAAGATAGCATGGAAATGGCAAGGTATAATTGGATAGGCTGAATTTGTCATTAGGAGCTATAATGAGATTTTCTGAGTCAATGTTGTTGAGCTAGAGAGTCAGTGACTTAGAGTGCCATAAACAGTAATATGTGTACCTCTCTCCAACTGTGGATTAGCCAAACATAATGTTTTATTGGATTCATTGTTTAGGCAAGGAAGGTAGAATAACCCTCCTCTCATCCTTTCATTGAGTGTATTGTTAATGGTCTGATCTACAACTATAAGCAGTGAGTCTGTCCACATTTGTACACAGTAATCTATGCACATTTGGTGTGTACAATTTTACATATTGTTTTTGCCAAGGCCCAGAACAAATATTTCAGTATAAACAGAGAAAATTCTGTATTGTGTGGTTGGTCATTAGACTAAATGTATTTATTAATTCCAATAAAAACTACAACTCAAATTCCACATTCCAGAGCTGAAATACATTATTTTGTGCATTTTATAAATGTAGAGAAAAGAGTTCCCCTTCAGGAAGTCGAGCTGCGTCGAAACGCTATGGGAACGCCTTCCACGTGACCGCGCTCTGAATCACATGTTCAATCCAAGCAATGGATGGGCGAGACATCATGGGCGGGGTGACGTAGCGACCCGGAAGCAAAAAAGCCCAAGCGGCGAGCCCCGCGTTAGCTTTCTGTCTTTCAGCAAGCGCTCAGTGTCATATTGTTTGTCCAATTGTTTGTCTGCTTGGGGGAGCCGGGTGCTCGCATTGCAAGCGTATTGCCGCTGTGTGTGCTCCGCTCCCGTGAGGCTCTCTTCGAGGGGGGAGCCTTCACTTGCGTGCCTCGCGGTGCCAGCCCCACTTCTGCCGGCTAACCGGCCGTTCCCTGCCGGTTAGCCACTTCAGGGCACCGAGCTAGCTGCTCTCATTACACCAGAGGTCAGTCTCAAGAGACTGATTCCCTTAGTAGACTATTTGGCAGCGTGGAACTTCTGCCAAATGTGTCTCAAAGGTCCTGCATACTGTAGAGGGAGGCTAGCGAAACCATTCGGTTCTCTAGCACCGCATTTTTGTGAGTTCTTCCTACTTTGGTGGGCCTGAGCAGGCTCTGGTAATGGAACAAGAAGTAAATGCTCTTTGGAGGGAGGAGGCCATTGAGGTGGTCCCTCTCCATGATAGAGAGTCCGGGTTCTACAGCCGGTGCTTTATCGTTCTGAGCTCAGATGAGCCGGCGGTCCCCAGCGCTGCTCTTTAGCTCTTGGGGCTGCTGGGCGGGAGCAGCCCCCTCCGGCGTGCCGCCTCCTCGTATCTGGAGGCACAGAAACAGAGCGTCGCCTCCTGCGCTCCCCCACATTGGGACCGGGAGCCTCAGCGACGCTCTGGGCCGGGTCCCTCTAAGTCGAAGACGGATCTGCGGACCGTCCTTTTGTCAAAGAGGGCTGCGGCTAAGAAGCCCTGATGCCTCTGGCTCAGGGATTTCGAGGGTGGGCCCCTCTGGGGTGGAACGGTGTGCACCTCATTATACGGTGCCCGTCTTGTCTCAGTGCCCTCGGGAGGACGGTCTGCCAACCCTGCCACCTACGGTGCTTCAGGGCGCAGCGGTCTCTGGTGAGTGCTTCTCCCAGTTCTCGCCCAGGAACGTAGCGGGTCTGGGAGGCTCGTGGCCTCCTTGGAGGCCTGCCGAGCGGCTAGCCTCGTCCCCTGTCGGTTCGCCACTCAAGGGCACCAGGATAGCCGCTTCTGTCATGCCAGAGGTCAGTCTCGAGAGGCTGATCCCCTTAGTGAGCTTTCTGGCAGAGTGGAAACCATAGAGAGGGGCTACCGAATTCAGTTCAGCTTTCCTCTGTCTCGTTTCTCTGGGCTTCTTCCCACCTTGGTGGGCCCTGAGCAGGCTCTGGTGATGGAACAGGAAATGTGCACTCTCTTGAGGAAGGAGGCCATTGAGGTGGTCCCTCCTCTCGTCAGAGAGTCCGGCTTTTACAGCCGGTGCTTCATTGTTCCCAAGACGGATGGGGGGCTGCGTCCCATTTTGGACTTGTGGCAGTTGAACCTCTCAGTCGCTCGACTGAAGTTCAGGATGAATTTTTTCCATATCTCCATCCTTCCCCAACACAGGGGGTTCCTGAGGTTTTGCTTTCGGGGGCGAAGCTTACCAGTAACAGGTTCTTCCTTTCGGCCTAGCACTCTCACCCCGCACCTTCACAAAGTGTGTGGATGCTGCTCTGGCTCCTATGTGACTCCAGGGCTTCCGCATACTAAATTATATCGACGATTGGTTGATACTAGCTCAATTAGAGCAATTGGTGGTTCTGCATCGAGATGTCGTTCTCGCCCACATGAAGGAGTTGGGGTTGGGACTGAATGCGGGAAAAGTGTACTTTCTCCGGTTCGGAGAACCACTTATCTGGGTGTGGTGTGGGATTCGACCACGATGCAGGCGCGCTTGTCTCCCGCTCGGATAGAGTCGATCCACACAGCAGTCACGAGAGTGAGGGAAGGCCGGTCACTCACTGTCAAGCAGTTCCGGAAACTGCTGGGGTTGATGGCGGCAGTGTCCATCGTAATACCCTTTGGCCTGTTATATATGAGGCCCATACAGTGGTGGCTCAAGACCAGGGGGTTCTCCCTGAGGGGAAACCCACTCCGAATGATCAGAGTCACGAGGCAGTGCCTGCGTGCTCTAGACATGTGGAGGAAGCCTGGCTTCTTGGCTCAGGGCCCGGTGCTGGGAGCTCCTGGTCGCTGCGTAATGCTAGCGACGGATGCGTCTCTCACCGGTTGGGGAGCGGTCATGAGTGGCTGCTCAGCCCGCAGTCTGTGGAGTGGCCGCCATCTCACTTGGCACATCAACTGCCTGGAGATGCTGGCTGTGTTTCTAGCACTGAAACACTGCCTACCAGGCCTAAGAGGTCGTCACGTGTTGGTGCGCACCGACAACATGGCAGTGGCCTACTACATCAACCACCAGGGAGGCCTGCGTTCGCGCCCCCTTTACAGGTTGGCGCTCCAGGTCCTTGTGTGGTCCCCGGGGAAACTCCTCTCGCTGAGAGCAGCTTATATCCCTGGCCATCTCAATATAGGAGCAGACGCCCTGTCGCGGCAGGGGCCGATGCCTGGGGAATGGAGGCTCCACCCCGAGGTGGTGGAGCAGATATGGCATTTATTTGGCTGAGCCCAGGTGGATCTGTTTTCAACGCAGGAGACGTTGCACTGTCCCCTTTGATTCTCTCTAACTCACCCAGCTCCCCTATTACTGGATGCTATGGTACAGACGTGGCCAAGGCTGCCTCTGTATGCTTTTCCCCGGTCATTCTGCTCCCGGGAGTTCTGGAGAGAGTGAATCCGGGACGGGATCTGCCTACTACTAGTGGCCCCATTCTGGCCGGACCGAGTATGGTTCTTGGACCTGATTTCCTTTCCTGACAGCTCCACTTGGGAGATTCCCGTCAGGAGGGACCTCCTCTCACAGGCGGGGGGCGACATCCTTCACCCCCGCCCGGGGCTGTGGATGCTGTGGGTGTGGCCCCTGAGGGGGCACAAGTCAGAGCTTCCGGTCTCTCGGCCGAGGTTGTTGAGATCATCCTCCAGTCCAGAGCTCCCTCAACAAGGAAACTGTATGCCCTGAAGTGGAAACTTTTCACTTCCTGGTGCGGAGACTGCCGGCTCGACCCTGTTCACTGCCCAGTTGGTACAGTGCTGGAGTTCTTGCAGGCCCATCTCTCCGCGGGGCTGACCCGCTCCACCCTGAGGGTGTGCGTGGCGGCCATTGCGGCCCGCCACGCCCCTCTTGGTGGTCAGTCAGTGGGCAGGTTCCCCCTGGTTACACGTTTCCTCTGCGGTGCGCTGGGGCTTAGGCTCCAGTACGATCCCGGGTCCCTCTGTGGGACCTGGCCGTGGTTTTAGAGGCTCTCTGTAACCCCCCATTCGAGCCTATAGAGGAGATTTCAGACCGTCTTTTGACGTTGAAAGCTGCCTTTCTTCTGGCTATTTCCTCTCTGAGGAGAGTGGGGGATCTTCAGGCCCTCTCTGTGGCCCCTTCCTACTTAGACTTTGCG
Source organism: Pangasius elongatus (assembly GCA_033441825.1). NCBI lineage: Eukaryota > Metazoa > Chordata > Actinopteri > Siluriformes > Pangasiidae > Pangasius > Pangasius elongatus. The sequence goes on along the minus strand of JAKKZN010000009.1, from coordinate 339,461 downwards.
CCCGGTTTGGCCAAAGCATTCTTGTACCCCCGAGCAGGGTACATACCGAAAGTCCCCTCCTCGGCGCCACGGCCGGTCGTGCTGCAGGCCTTCTGCCCTCCTCCCTTTCGGGAGCCTGATCATCGGAAGCTCAACTGTATGTGTCCAGTGCGAGCACTGGATGCGTACGTCGACAGAACTGCCCTGTGGAGGAAGGCGGACCAATTGCTTGTGTGCTTTGGTCCCCCTAAGAGGGGTTTCCTGCTTCTAAGCAGACCCTCAGCCGGTGGATTGTATAATCCATTTCTCTGGCTTTCGAGTCCTCTGGTCTCCCCACTCCACTAGGGGGCAAGGCTCACTCTTCACGAGCAGTGGCGGCCTCTAAGGCCTTCTTGGCAGGTGTGTCCTTGCAGGACATCTGCAACATGGTGGGTTGGTTCACGCCCCTGACGTTCACCAGGTTTTATGGCCCGGATATGTGAGCCACTTCTGGCTCATCTGTCCTGTTGCCTTAGGCTTGCCCCCTCGGTGGGCAGAGACTTGTAAGTCTGGCGGCGTGGATATACTCTTTCCCATAGCGTTCGACGCAGCTTGAGTTCCTGAAGGGGAATGTCTCCAGGTTACGTATGTAACCATGGTTCCCCGAGGGAACGAGATGCTGCGTCTCGGTGCCACACTTCCGCCATCCCTGCTGCGCTTGCTTCATTCCAGTAAGCTAACGCGGGGCTCGCCACTCGGGCTTTTATGCTTCCGGGTTGCTACGTCACCCCGCCCGTGACATCTCGCCCATCCATTGGTTGGATTGAACATGTGATTCAGAGCGCAGTCACGTGGAAGGCGTTCCCATAGCGTTTCGACACAGCGTCTCGTTCCCTCGGGGTACCATGGTTGCATACGTAACCTGGAGACGATTTCCATGGTTTATTTATTCATTATTATTCATTCTATTCCATATCTTCTCACTGGGCTCTATTCAGAGTAAGCATTCAAAAGATATGCCAAATATATGTTAATATTTGTGGGTAAAGTTCTCCTTATTCAGATGTGTACAATTTTGGTGTCAATCAAATTGAACTTATTGTCATATGACAAATTTATACTACAAATATAAAGACATATTTGGGACCCACTTTTAGGGTTAGGCTTATGTCTTGTAGGGCTAAGGTATATTTAATAACTTTATGGTGTACATAAAATTAACCTTTGCTCAGGTTTCCTTGTGGAAGAAGGAAGTTTGAGTAGTACTTGAGCCCTGGCCATTTATCTTTGCTTAATATAAGCTACAGTTTTCCACAGGGTTTCAGTAGAGACCATGGACATAGCTGAAAAGATAATAGAGATAATAAAGTACTTAAGTTAGCACTTGCACACGCACAAAAAAAAAAAAAAAACAAACAAAAAAAAAAACTGATGGACTGATGGTATTCCTAGTTTGTGACCTAGTAAGCCAATATCAGAATGTATTTTTGATAGACTTCAAATCACTATTGTAAGTCTCTCTGGATAAGGGCATCTGCCAAATGCCATAAATGTAAATGTAAATGTAAATAAAAATATGACCAATGGAATAGCGAATGATACAGGAGTAACATTGTAACAAGAGTGATGGTGAATCAATAATTCTGCCAGAAAATTACCCTACAACAAGTTTTAAGTATACATTCTACAGTCGTGGCCAAAAGTTTTGAGAATGACACAAATATTAGTTTTCACAAAGTTTGCTGCTAAACTGCTTTTAG
>JAKKZN010000009.1:253803-264240 GCA_033441825.1 Pangasius elongatus | reverse complement strand
ATGGAGTGCAGAAACAATAGTAAGAGTCCAGGGTGGAGTGCCCTCTAGTGGAGTTCATGGGCACTCCAGCTGGGCATTGTGACAATTACTATATCAGTGAATTCACCAGTGGCACCAAACACTGTCAGGGACACTGCAGGATTCTCCTGTGCTCAGCCATGTAGGGCCATTATTTCACCCCAGATGACAGCAATGGCTTCCAAAACCCTGACCTCCAGGCACATCTCTCACAGATTAAATAAATCTGATTTACACCACCAGTGTCCTGGTATAGGTTATAATGAACAATACCTACAACCCTACACTGTATTTGAAAATATAGGGAAACTATATGGAGGTATTACAGATACTGTTTGTGCACCAAAGATTGAATCAAATATTTAAAGACTAAACAGCTGGACACCCCACTGCTCACCATCACTGAGATAGACTAGTGGGTTTATACAGCATTTGGATAAAGAGCTCCATGTGGTAAACTCTGTCTCCACGCTCATGCATAATCATCATTTCTCTTTTCATATATCATTGTATTTGAGTAATTAAAATGTAAGCTTAACTGGTAAAGTTGTAATGTGGCCAGTTAGACTGCAGCCTAATAATTATTTTTATTAGTTAAATTTGACTTGAATAATGAATCAAAAGGCAAAACGATGGCTATGTTAGAGTAATTAAAGAACATTCTTACGAATAAGATAATGAAGTATTTAGCATTACGAATGTTTTTTTTTCGGAAACCTACCCCAGTAAAGTAAATTCTTACATAGCTTATAATCCTGGTATCTCTGTAGCATATGTTTCTCAATGCAAAAACACTGGCTTTTTTACACAATTAATTTGTGTTCGCAGGAATTTTATACAATTTATTTTCACATTTTCTGTCTAATTTTTAATTTGGATAAATATAGGCAGTTAATGTTAACAAATTAGTATAAGTTGCTGGTAGGTTCCCGGCTGGTGTTTTGTATGTGAATTATTACACATTGTAAATTGTGTCTTCCACTGCAGCACCTCAGCAGGTAAATAAACAGCAGCAGCCGCAGCAAACCGCGCCGGCACACACTTCTACAGACTGCATGCAGTGTAAGCATCAGTGCCGTTTTTAAACTTATGAGTGAGTAATGGGAGGGTGATGCTGTGATAGCAGGCTTTATTTATCCACAAATAACATGCAGATTTACTGTCTGATACTAAACACATCAGTAACTGTAAGGGTGAAAGGTTGGTAATTTTTCTAGTTCTTACTAAATATTAATTTATAATAATTCTAATGATATTTATAGAAAAATGTGGTATGAAAAATGTCTATAGTTGTGACTAGCTAATTAATAATTCTTTGAAATGTCAGAATTTCAATGGAAAAAGGTATAAATTGCTATTTTGCAGCCAAACCAGCACAATAATTTCATCCAAACTATTTGTTTTGGAGTATAATAATAATAATAATAATAATAATAATAATAATAATAATAATAATAATAACTGCTACAATTACTGATTAGTATTCAGTACTCATTGGAAACTTCATGTTTCTTTGTAAACAAGTACAAATCAGTTTTACTCCCATTACCTTTTTACTGATCTGTTAAAAACCCATTGTGTTACTGAGCTTATAATTCTGGTGTCTGTAACATTATTTACTCAAAGCACAAGACACTGGTTTATTAATAATTAAAGATGAAGATAGACCCGTTAATAATTGTATGATGACATCTGTAATATCACGCTACTTATTTCCATGATAACAGATGTTAAGTGTTAATTCTGTGGTGCTAATGAAGGTGTTGATTTGCATAAAGTAAAATTACTCCATACAATAGAGGAATAATGTTTTTGCCTGAAAATAAAACATAACTTCCATATTTCCAGAGTTGGACAAAAATTGAAGTGTTATGCTTCATTATTATGATTTCATAAATGTGATAAACTGACATAAAGGGCATTTGTTGAATAAGTAATATAATTGTGATTATAGATGTTGTAACTGTTAGGACAAACAACATTTGTAGTCTGTATTTTATAACACAGCCGTTCATTTGATTTATTTTTTTTTCTTCGGCAGGGTTTTGGATAGGAATAATAACAGGAATAGGAATAGCGGGGACCATTGTGGTGATGGTGCTGTGCTACTGGAAAAGAGAAACAATCAGTGAGTAGCACTGCGTGATTAGAGGACGCAGTCTTTAACACAAAGCTGTGACATGGTGTATCACATGTATGAGACGCAGCATTCTGCGTCTTTAGCAGAATTAAACCAGAGTGGTGCTAAACAAGCAGAGCTAAAGTTCTTTTTCTGTCACTTTGACAGTTTTAAAGGATGTTTAATTTTTGGTACAAGACTGATGTGATTTATTCTTACAAAGTAATCCATGTAAGTGTTTACAAGGAATAAGATTACAGCAACCTCTGCATTGGTTTCACATACAAATCTTTTTAACCGTAAATTAACTAGGCTTAACCCATAATTAAGATTCTGAAGTGAGTTCACTTGGGAATTTTTTTCTGCAGAAAATTTATTGTGCAGAAATTCCAGAAAATCTGATCCTCCACAAAATGCAAATCCTCCACAAACCGAAGGTCCTGATGCTCCACAAAACAAAGGTCCTGATGCTCCACAAAGCGAAGATCCTGATGCTCCACAAACCGAAGGTCCTGATGCTCCACAAAGCGAAGATCCTGATGCTCCACAAACCGAAGGTCCTGATGCTCCACAAACCGAAAGTCCTGATGCTCCACAAACCAAACGTCCCGATGCTCCACAAACCAAAAGTCCTGCAAACACAAGTCAAGGTGAGAATCACTGCAGGTTTAAACCTCATAAACATTCTCTAAACAGAAAACTTAACTTTATGTTTCAGATCAAAATCCTGAAGATCAAGAAAAACAGCCACTGCTGAAAACACCACAGGACGATCATGGTGAGTATCAGATAGAAATATTAATCCACAAGATGCTGTCAGAAAGTTCTCTACTTTCTCAATAACTATCTAATTTGGAATAATCCTTGGGTTTCTTATTAGCCCTAAACTTGAGAATGTATTTTTTATAACTTGCTATGTAACAAACATTATAATAAATGACACTGCAATTAGAGAAAGGTGTTAAAGCCACAAATCTCTTCAGTACATGTGTAGTATTCTTCATAAGCATATTTTATTTCTACTTGTGTAATGTGTCATGAGGCAAGATTTGAGTGCAGGAGCTCAGTATGACCTTTACTGAGAACAAACCAAAACTCTTTATCATCATTTGTCTGATGTTTCTGAGGGTTCTGCTGCAGACAGGCATCAGGGATCTTAGTGCAAATGAGTGCAAGTAAAGTCCTTGGCATCTTGAAGCCATCTAATTTGATCTTGGAACCCCATTCTGTAGTTTTGTGCAGAGCTGGAGAGGCAATCAGTGCATCTCTGATGGATTTGCAACCCAGTCATCAAGTCAGTCGTTGAGGAGGTCCCTTCTGTAAAAGAAATCTGGCTGTTTTCTTGATCTGGCCTTTTTAGACCCCCTGAACCAACTTGCATGTGTAGCTGATGAGAGGTGTGCTGGTGTATTCTTGTATTATTTTCTTGAATTTGTGTCTGTGTTTTATTTTTGTTTCATATATCATTGTAATCGAGAGAGGGTTAGTGAGCTTCACAAAATTTTGTCCAGTTATTGTTTTTGGGTTATGGGAAAACGTTACCGAAGTTCCGGCACCTTCCTTCGGGGTATTTTATGGAGAGGGAGTATCATTCCACCCTAGACCTCATCGAGTCGTGGCTGTCTGTTCATTTGGAATCTGCTACAAAAGCACTAACACAGAAACCCTAACAAATGAAATTAATGCAGCAAGACCCATGTTGCTGAAGAAATTATTGACAGAACTGGTGGACCTCTGAAGAGTGTGTGGTCACATTCAGAGCTATAAGAAGTGTTCTCTGTACTACATTCCCTTTATGTGACTACACTGCTGATAGGGCTTTCCTCAGCATCATGTGAAAGGTATTTCTCTACACTGTCACGAGTTCTTACATCTTTCCGTCACACAACACTGCATGAAAGAAAAAAGAGTGATTTTGGCACATGAGAAGTCAATAACCTCTAGCCTTGACATGGATGAGTTTGTGAGAGTTGTTGCCAAAAGAAACAGAAGATTGTTTCTATAAATTCTTTGTTCTGAGTTCTTGGGTATAAACTGGATGTTTTGATCAGCAGAAGTTTTTGGGTTTTGTCAACTGTTCTTAGCAATTGTAGTCCTAAAGCTATCCAATGAAGAACATCCACAGCCATCTTGATGGTTTTAATTGGTATCATCCGCAGTAATATCATGGGGATCTTTAGGCTGTCCGTTTGGGCCATCCTCAGCAGCAGCGAGTGGTTTTCAGATAACGAGAACCCCATACAGTAGAACAGAACACTGGCTGCATTAGCTGTGTGCTTAGCTTGTAATTGATATTTAAGACTGGTTGTACTCCAGTGGTAACTTAATTCACATTGACAGTAACAGCAAATAACTTTGGTCTTACTGATAGTCCCATCTGACAAGGATTTGTAACTGAACTTGCAATTCAAAAGACCTTGTCATGTGTCCATTATCCACCACAGACAGGCTTCTTATAACAATAACAATTAATGCGCTGACTGTTGGTAGCAGTCTGCTAAACTATGGGTGACACAAAGGGTCATATCACAACCTGCATTAACACCATCAAAAAAATTAGTGGCATTAAAATAAATTGCTTGTTAAAAACTTGTTATTAATGTTAATTTTGAAAGCCCTAATAGAATTATAAGAAAACTTTACTATATATCTTATTGATCTACATCACATCATTTCTAAAGAGATTTAAATTAAGTACAAATTAAATTAAGTACTGATTCACTGTGTCTTCTTTATTATTTTTATATCAGATTAAAATATACAGTGAATCATCTTGAGAAAAAAAATGGCACAATCATAAAACAAAACATGGCAACAAATTAAAAAAATGAAATGGCCCCTGTTCAAAAGTCTGCATACCCTTAGTTCATAATACTGTGTATTGCTCCCTTTAGCATCAATGACAGTCTTTTGTAATAGTGAGGCCCCAAATTCTTGCAGGTGGTATAGCTGCACATTCGTTTTGACAAAATGCCTCCAGGTCATGCAAAGTCTTTGGTCGTCTTGCATGAACTGCACGTCTGAGATCTCCCCAGAGTGGCTCAATGTTACTAAGGTCATGAGACAGTGATGGCCACTCCAGAACCTTCACCTTTTTCTGCTGTAACCACTGGTGGGTCAGCTTGGAGTTTAGAGCTCACACACCCCAAAACATCAGTGAGCCACCACCATGCTTCACAGTGGGGATGGTATTCTGAAATCTTTCTTGGTCTACCTGACCTTGGCTTGGTATCAAGAGATCCCCGAATTTTCCACTTCTTAATAAGTGATTGAACAATACTGACTGGCATTTTCGAGGCTTTTGGATTTTTTTATATCCTTTCCATCTTTATAAAGTTCCACTTCCTTGTTACAGGTATTTTGACAGCTCTTTTCTGCTCCCCATGGCTCAGTATCTAGCCTGCTCAGTGCATCCATGTGAGAGATAACAAGCTCATTGACTATTTATACACAGACACTAACTGCAATTTAAAAAGCCACAGGTGTGGGAAATTAACCTTTAATTGCCCTTTAAACCTGTGTGTGTCTATAACAAGGCCAAACATTCAAGGGTATGTAAACTTTTAATCAGGGCCATTTGGGTGATTTCTGTTATCATTATGATTTACAAAGGAGCCAAACAACTATGTGATAATAAATGACCTCATATGAGCACTATCCTTAAATAAAAGACAGGTTTTTTTTGATCAGTCCTATTGTCAAGGTCAATGCCAAGATTTCACAATTTCTGCCAGGGTATGCAAACTTTTGAGCACAACTGTATATACATACATACATATATATGTATGTGTGCGTCTAATATATATCTCCTTATATATCCTTTTGTTACAGGTTCTGTGGTTTTGGAGAAGGGTGCTGCCCTATACAGATCCTGAGTAATGCAACTTCCAGCACAACAGCTGGTAATAACACTTCAGGTTTCCTCTCACCTCTCAAAAACATGCCAGTAGGAGGGGTGGCTATGCTGAATTGACCCTAGGTGTGAGTAAGTGTGGGAATCGTACCCTGTGATGGACCAGCATCCCATCCATGAGGTGTATTCCCACCACACACCCAGCACCCCCTCTTTACTGGCTAAGAAAGTTTCTAAAGGCTTTATGATCGTTCCATTTCTGTCCTTCTGACTCACCCTGTGCTGGATCCTACTACTGGACCTTCTACTCCTATTCATGATGACATTCATCAAATTTTTCTTGTGACACACAACTTCATTTTCCTCCTCAGCATGACAACGCCACATGGGTAGGCTTCTGTCTGGCTCAGTTAGGCCGGTTGATTTAAGTGGTGGTGATTATATTCCCTGGGTACTCACTCAAACTTTCAGCATTGTGCTGAATCATGTGGCGTCCCACAGAGGTTTATTCTAGGCCCTTTACTCGTTTATACATCTTCATCACTGCTTCTGAATTTTACCTCAACAAACCTGTTGATTTATCTTAAAAAGCAGAAAAGCATAGTTTTCAGGTGGCTCATGTTTTGCCATAGCAACGAGTCAAAAATCGAAAAATGCTGCAGTTAAGCCATAAACCATATTGGCACCTCCTGTACAAGTCTATTGACTGAATGTTTTAATGCATTAACCAGTGGAATGTTCTCCCTTCATCTTCTGTGAAGACCAAATAATACTTCAAGATCCACATCAGTTTACTTTACAGCCTAAGTAATATCTCAGAGGTCACATTTACTACTGCAGTTAATTAAGCTTAGTTGACATTTCTTTTCTTCACACGCAGTCAGTATATCTCACTTTGTCAGCTGAATAGGAAGTGTCACTAGGTGGTGTAAGAGAGAAGTGCACACTCCAAAATGACACTCATGACACTTATGTGCTCTTGTTGTGAAGAGGTACGCATTCCCACACCCACCTGAAGAAAATGTTCTGAAGATAAGCAAGTTTTGCAGGTTTAAAATTAATCAGGCCTGGTTTCCTTAGTTGTGGTTTTCATTAAGCTGCTCATATGCATGGAGTTACTTTCAGTTTTAGCTTTGCTTCTCTTCTGTCAGATCACCACATCCTGCTAAGCACAAGTTGTCATAGAAAAATTTTCCATCATGGTCATGTCTGCTAACCTACTTACCACTCGTCATCAGTCGCAATGCATTATTTTGGCCAGGTTTCTAGAACTGCATTTCCTTCCTTGTACAATAAAATTCTTGCAGGTTTGCAGTAGATATCAAATAAAAGATACACAAAAATAACACCAAAACCTTAAAAAGTGTTCATGGACATATTTAGCATAATTGTACACTGATGTGTTTCTGTGTTTTCTGTGTGATTTCTGTGTCCAGATGTTCGTCACTTCCCGAGGGATCATGTCCTGTAGGTGTGCTGGCGGCATTAAAGGGACCGCCGGAGTGAACTTCGTACTCAGTCACTTGTGATTAATGCTATGTTACTTGATTTGTAATTTGTATTTTTAAGCATGTTTTGTGAACACTGAGTTAAGCCTGTCCCCCTTTTGGTTTTAATTGCTAGATTTTTGGATATTTTCCTATTATCTAAATAAATGTGTTTGCTGTCCAAGTCACTGGTCGTAAGGCTTCACTGCCATTTTTGTTGGTTTGGGTGTTTCTGTGTTTTTTGTTTTTTTTTTGGTTAGTTAATGAGAAAGGGAAAGCACTACATGTTGGATTTAACTAAAAGTATGTTTGCTTAATATTGTGTGTATATTTACACACAGCTTTGACCAAAGCACTTAGGAGTGTAAAATAAAACTGCAAGTGGACTCATGAGAGCTTCAGAGTTTTTGTTTAACCGTGGGTCTGGACTGCCAACATGCTGAATTAACTGTGAAATCCATAAAATACTTATGTTCTGATTAAATGTAACTGATGCTACATATAAACACATCTGTGGAAATGATACAATCTTTAAAAAAGGTTAAGAGTTGCCATGTTAAACAATGCAGGTTATCGTGCTTTGATGGAGGATGCTGCACATCATGCTGTTTGGAGGAAATGATTTGAATCTGAATCGACTCGGCTGCAGGAAGTGAATCAAATACGTCGTGTGTGGAAATTTGAGCATTTCTCTTGGCCAAACCCATCAAATTCCCAACCTACACCATGTGTAGCAGGTACATCTGAAACTGGACTTCTGCATTTTTCACAAAGTCACCCACTCGAGCTATCAAAGGCACTTGTGTCGCTATCAGAAATACATTCGATCATAAAGCCCTGACCGTGCAGCTGATCTGAGATGGGACACTTTTTATAACAATTAGGTTTAACAGTAAAATAAAAATGACTGTAATTCAGATCCACACTGTATGTGGTGTTTTATAGTTTGCTCTTGGCAAAGGGACTATTGTAGGTTCAAGTGTGTCAGGTGACTGTATAAAAAGTTAACTCAATAATTATAAATTTCTAAAAAAATAAATAAATAAATAAATAAAGTAATTTATTTATTTTTTTTAGAAATTTCACAATGTGGAAACTTACACACTGAACTTTGGTGTCCTGTCATAGGCAGCCAGCCTGGCTATAACCTGTGGTTATTTTCAGCTCAAAATAAACCCAATACAATAATAAACTAAAACAGGGTTAGAGAAACCAGAGAAGAACCTTCATGGACTGCTTTAGATAAACTTTACACATTTCTCTCACTAGACAAAAAATGATCAAGGTCCTTTATTTAGCTTCATTTTGACGAGAACATTACAGACTGAATTCCATACCAACAGCTACGAACAACTTAGAACAGATAAATTAGGTTGCACGTGCCAAACACACAGATCAGGGGTTCTATAGCCTGTATGATGTGGTTTTTNGTTAATGACAGTGCTTATTATTATGAGTATAATATATGGACATAAATCTCAGAGTGGAGTCTGTGAAGCAGTGTGTCCGACTTTAATTTTGTTTTTTTATTTAGTTACAGTGGTAATAAATTCCAGCATAATAAAAGTGCTATTTATTGCATTCTTATATTTATTAGTCATCACTAGAATTGAATAAGTTTAATCCAAACTTTAATAACATAAAAACAGGAAGACCTACACATTTAATTAATGAGCGTAATATCTGAATAGTTAGTGTAGTTGAATATATGAATAGATTATATTCATAAAATAAATCAGTACTGAGGGATCTGTGGAATTTATTTAGACTGTCAGACCGACAGATAACATCACACTGCGATGTAACATCACCGGGCATGAGCAGGTGGCCTGGTATCGCCTGAGTCCAGACGATTTTACACTTCTGATATCAGCTGAGAAAACCCGCACTCGTAAAATCCTCCCTGTTCATTATAACAGAGATGAGAATCGCTTCATCCTGGAGCCAGACCCCGAGGTTAACACGGCTATATTCACCATCATCGGCATCACGACAGACGACCTGGGACTTTATTTCTGTGGAATTAAAGCTACACTCGGGGACCTGATGCATTTTAAGAAAGTGACCAGATTGCAGTTTGAAGGTTTGTGTTCCTCTGTTTATTAGGGGTCCAAGTGCCACAGATGCTCAAACTCTACTGTTACTATTATTATTATTATTATTATTATTATTATCATTATCCACTAAAAGTATGGGGAGCAGACCATCAGTCATAGAAACACCACATTTCTGGGGAAAGGTATCAAAGTTTGATAGCGAAAAAAGGTTTTACATACAAGTTTCTGCCCATAACTCCTCTACAATAGGTCATAGAGACAAACTTCTTGGTTCTGTAGATTCTATATGCATATATATATATATACACACACACGTGCTCCAGTGTGTCATTGTTCAGAAATGTGTAGTCCCCACCCTTCTGTTTGATGTCACACTGTCACACTGTAGAAGCTTCATCCTGGAGCCAGACCCTGAGGTTAACACGGCTATATTCACCATCATCAGCAACACGACAGACGACCTGGGACTTTATTTCTGTGGAATTAAAGCTACACCTGGGACTTTATTTCTGTGGAATTAAAGCTACACTCGGGGACCTGATTAGCTAGATAGATAGATAGGATTATAAATGATCATAAATCAGGTTAACTTAGCAAAATGGAAATATTATTACTCCCTTAAAATAATGACTTTATCCCCCTCTTAATAATTTTCAGATAGCAGGCTAACTAGCGTCCTTACAAGTGCAGTTACTTCTCCTACACTGTCTGTGGAGTAAAGTGGCATATCACCTACAGTGGACAGAAATAGAACTTTCAAGCAAACAAACAAAAATTAAAATGTGAATTACTCTGTTTAACTCTCTTCAAATATTTGTATCTGAATTTTTTAATGCAACATGACATTTTACATTGTTTTATAGAGGCTTGTTACTTCTGCTGTTCACTATAAAATATTTTTAG
>JAKKZN010000009.1:242116-252536 GCA_033441825.1 Pangasius elongatus | reverse complement strand
TGGACCGACATCATATTGAACCCTATGGGTTAGGAATGGGATGGCACTTAAGGTCATATGTGAGTCAAGGCAGGTGAGTCATATTAGTAATATAGTGCACCTCTGAAAGAGTTTTGAAATGGCAGGCTCATTTTCACTCCTCCGACCTGCCAGTGGCAGTAAGAATCACATGGATATCTTCTTGTGCATGTGAGCACATATGATGCAACATCTACCAGTGCCATACAGCTATCTTCCTCCTCATGCACTTCAAACCACATGTACATCATATTGTTCGATGTGTGTGTCATATGTACATCCACCTAACAGCTTGTGAGTTTTGATAACAATTACTTTAGCTAAGGAGTTGGAGAAGGGCATGTCCTGGTGATAAGCTTGCCTGGTATGCATTAGATAATTAATGCTTTACAATGTTTTACATCTATTCTTCTCCATTCTCCAGGCTGTGCAGTAGGACCTTTTATCATCTCATCTGGATATTTGCTAATGCTTATCCTAGTAAGTACTTCTAACATCAATTGCTATTAGCACTTGAAGTTACCTTACCTTAAGTCACTGTTATCTTAACAAAAGATGGAGGGTGAATCTGTCTTACATAAAGACAACAGTTTCAGTTCAGTTAAAACTGAACATATTTTTTTACATCGAAACATTTTCTAACTATGAAGGCACAAGTTTACATATTACAAATGTGTTCAACATTAATAATGCTAAGACCACCACAGAAGAGCCAGGGTCAGAGCATTGCTTTAAGACTACACATGAAGCCATGCCTCTCCTAAAATGTTATTAAAATGAAATGTTTTCATATTATCTATATAATTCATCACTTGAAATTCAGTATGTCAGCAAATCAAATGATCAAATGTCTCACTGCAATGCTGCACTATTTGTTCATTTAATACAAACTGATTTCGGTGAACAGCACGGCCTGCATGAACATCTCTGAAGCAGCGCTAATAGAAATCCAGTGAACAGCACTTCTGTTAGCTTCTATAGCAGATTCACTTACACTGTGTTTTCGTGGGAGGAAAGATTAACACTCACTGGACAACAGACTTTTAACATGTCATTTTGAGCACCGCCTTTATACCGTGTGTCTCTGGGGTGAGTGTGACCGTGAGGTCAGTGGGTTTTACACAGAACAAAAATCTCTCATTGTTTATTGGACAGTGCACTCTTCACTTGTCCTGCCCAGATGCACGGCTTCTCCACATGATGACTGGTATTCTCTCAATGGGGCGGAACCTTGTAACCTACTAATAATGCTAATGAACACGAGTAACATCTCAGACTTTAACATCTCGGCCCCAGTCAGACTCTCAGAGCACTCAGAGCTGCAGCAGTCGATCAGTAACTGAATCCAGAACAGTTTTACACAACTACTATAGCTTGTTACTTTATCATTGTAATTGGTAAATATTGTAAATAAATTAAATTAATATATCATATTAGTGTTAGCAATAAAGCATACATGTATGTTGATTTGGCTTTGTTGTTTATTTATAAATCTAGCTAGCTGTAACTACCTTCTTGAGTGAATTTGAGCTAGCTAGTTAGCAGTTTAGCAGGCAGACACTGCTAGTTTTTTTTACCTGATTTTGTAAAAGCCTTTTATTGCTCTTACTTATGAGACTGAGAATTAAATAGGAGGCCAGACCAACTGAAGAAACAGATTAAACAGAACACACCCAGAGATATGTTTCAGTAACACACAAATGTACTTCCCCTATTGTAAAAGCCAACATCACACAATGAAATGTACATGAGGCAGAGCAGCAGCTATGGAAAGCCAAAGTGGTACAGAGATTCAAAACATGTTTTTTTTTATTGAAAAGAAGACACATACACTGAGCTAACATTAAAACCACTGACAAGTGAAGAAAATAACATTGATTATCTTAGGTTAGGTTACAAGGTTATTAGGGTACAGTGGCACCTGTAAAGGGTTGAGATATATTAGTCAGCAAGTGAACAGTCAGCTCTCGAAGTTGATGTGTTGGAATCAGGACAAATGGGCAAGCAAAAGGATCTGAGTGACTTTGATTAGGACCAAATTGTGACGTCTAGACGACTGGGTCAGAGCTTCTCCAAAACAGCAGGTCTTGTGGGGTGTTCCCGGTGTGCAGTGGTTAGTACCTACCAAAAGTGGTCCAAGGAAGGACAAACAGTGACAGGGTCATGGGCTCCCAAGGCTCACTGATGCATGTGGGGAGTGAAGGTCCGTCTGGTCCGATCCCACAGAAGAGCTACTGTAGCACATACTGCTGAAAAAGTGAATGCTGCTCTGATAGAAAGGAGTCAGAACACACAGTGCAGTGCATCTTGCTGCATATGGAGCTGCGTAGCTGCAGACCGGTCAGAGTGTCCTCCACCGAACGCTCCTACAACGGGCACCTGAGCATCAGACCTGGACCATGGAGCAATGGAAGAAGGAGGCCTGATCTGATGAATCACATTTTCTTTTTACTCCTGCAGCAGGATAATGCTCACTGCCACACTGCAAAAACTGTTCAGGAACGGGTTGAGGAACATGACAAAGAGTTCAAGGTGTTGACTTGGCCTCCAAATTCCCCAAATCTCAATCTGATTGAGCATCTGTGGGACGTGCTGGACAAACAAGTCTGATCCATGGAGGACACACCTCGCAACTTATAGGACTTAAAGGATCTGCTGCTAACGTCTTGATGCCTGATACCACAGCACACCTTCTTGTGGAGTCCAGGCCTCGACGCGTCAGAGCTGATTTGGCAGCACAAGCGGGACCTACACAATATTAGACAGGTGGATATAATGTTATGCCTGATCTCTGTATATTCTTCCTGGCACCTTGAACCAGTCTGGCCATTTTCCTCTGATCTCTCTTATCAACAAGAAAATTCCACCCATAGACCTGTCACTCACTCAGTGTTTTTTGTTTTTCACACCATTCTGTGTAAACTGTAGAGACTGTTGTGTGTGAAAATCCCAGCAGGAGATCAGCAGTTTCTGAAAAACTCAAACCAGCCCAAAGGTACCATCAGCCATGCCACGGTTAAAGTCACAGAGAACACACTTTTTCTTCATTCTGATGTTTGATTTGAACATTAACTGAAGCTCTTGACCTTCATCTGCGAGTGATTTTATGCACTGTGCTGCTGCCACATGATTGGCTGATGGGATAACTGCATAAATGAACAGGTGTACAGGTGTTCCTATTATAGTGGACAGTGAGTGTGTATATGTAGTCAAAACTTGCCTCCCGGTGTTGCTCTGTGTATATGTACGTTTCAGTATGCTGACTTAATTTCATTTGGATCTAAATGATGTATTAAATGATGTTTTGGTTCTAAAATCTGAAGAAGGTTGGGTTCAAAGCCGTTGTAAAGCCGTCAAAATAACCGAATTGTGTATTAATGCACCTGCTTTTAAAAACTATTACACCTTTAGTTAGAGTTTGAACTGTTGCAGGACAGTCACATTGCTTATTGCTTTAATATACTTTATGGGGTGCTGTTTGGTAAGTTTACTGTGCTAACATTAACTGCAAATAAGTCATTAAGCTCTGTAAAATGGGCCTGTAAACTATCCTTACACTCACACAATGAGGTTTACCCAAAGGAAGTGACATCAGCTGGAACTGATATGGAACTTTGTGGATTGTGGAATGTAGAGTAGGCCATCAGTTGTGTTTTTACCCATTTTAAAATTGTTTTTCTCATTATGTATATTGCTTTCACCTAAACACACCAAACCTGTTTCTTTAAGTGTAAAATGTAATAAAATATATTCATGACTATATGAACATCATGTGCTCTTTTAGCTTTAACTATTAGAGCACTATTAGTTTGTGTTGTGGTGTAAATCCGTTTAGTAAATGGAAGAAACACAGTAATGACAGAAAACTAAAATAATAATACTCAAAACATAGAGCTGGGCAATATTGATTGACTGGATGGATGGATGGATAGATCTATGTGAATGTTAAAATGTGAATTACTCTGTTTAACTCTCTTCAAATATTTTTATCTGAATTTTTAATGCAACATGACATTTTACATTGTTTTATAGAGGCTTGTTACTTCTGCTGTTCACTATAAAATATTTTTAGAATGAGTTACAATGAAAAACAACAACAGAGCTTTAATGTGCTAAAGGAATCTGAAGGATAAAAGCTAGTTATTGAAAATTAATCTTTATGTTTAACCAAATGTGTGAAATTCTGTTACGTGAACAGAATCACACCAGCCCTGCTATTCTTCCCATTTCAATACTGTTACTGCATATTTTAATATCACTGTAAAATATAAAATGTAAAATATCCCCAATTAAAATCTTAATTTTAATCTTTTAAATCTGAGGACTTTGGGTACAACATGTCATCAACCCACTTGAATAAATAGCGGGGTCCAAAAGTCTAAGACCACACTGAAAATCTGGGATTTTTTTCCATTTAAAACACTTTTTCAACACGTCTCACCAGGCTTCAGTTTTATTATTATGAGAGTCTCTTTGAGATCTGATCTCATGGTCATTGAGAACAATTAACAAACACATAAAATTAAAAACGTTAGACAAAAATGTTAAATAAAAAGTAACTTTAGAAACAGCAGACTTTAAGCAATCACTATAATAAGTGGTTTACTGGTTCCACTTTTTGTGAAAAGGATGTGAAACTCTGACTGAAAGTTTTAAATCTTAACTGCTTTGTTTTTTTAGTGAAAGAAGAGGAAACAGCAGTCACACAACAAGCGGAGGTGGAGATTGAAGGCAAGAATGACCAAGGACATAGAGTTCATGTGTAATGTAATTATTTTTATTTCCTGTAACAATATTCCTTCATTTTGAAATGTAATTCTCTCTCTCTCTCTCTCTGACCAGATGAAGCGACTACGTGTGAGAAAGTGTTGATGTTTGGCGGTGTGGGCGCGGCCGCTCTGGTCTTCTTCCTCACTACAGTAGTTGCATGTAGCGTAATCAAACGCTGATCGTACTTGACAGATTGCTGGATTTATTCTTTGCTAATAAGTTATTTAACAATCGTAGCTCATTTATTATTAGCATTATCATTAAGGGATTGTTATTATAGAGGTAGAGTGAAGAGATGAAATCTTAAGCAATTAAGAATTTTATTGTTTGCACAGGCTGTAAAATTTTATCTGCACATTCTTCTATATTTATTTACATACTGCTTCCTGTAAGTCATGATTTGAAAAAAGAAAAAAAAAAAGGTTTATATTGTTTAATAAAATTCAGAAAATCTTCAAAACTCGAGGTCTCTGTCTCTTCACTACGGACTGTTAATGTTTTTGATTTTCTTGGCTCACACTAAAAGAGGAAATTCAGTTTTGCATTAAAAATATTCACTTGTTTTAATTGTTTCTACTTGTTTCACTAGACAGAGTATAGAAATAATATATTAAGGGATAAAATACGAAAAAGAAAAACATCATTGCAGTACATTTCAGCATGAACAGAGTTGTACAATAAGCTGTGGCTCTTTTCTGCTAGTTTCTTCTAGTGAACTCTGGAACCTGGTCCTGAAGCCATAAAAGTTATGGGAGGAACACATGCAGAAATCACTTGTTCTGAGATGAGGGTCTGAAGGGTCTGTGTTTGGCACAACATTGTGAGAAGACATGTTTCTGACTGCACCCTTACAAAAACTCACCATACTTTTACTACGGTAGACCATAGCTACTAGTTATTGCAGTTAACCATGATTTTAACATGAGCTACTATGATGCCTTATGATAACTGGTTAGTGTCATACTGCGTTAGTGTTTACTGTGGTGGTTTATAGAAACTATGCTTATTGTGTAGGTAGGTACTTAACCACAATTTTACCACAAGCAGGTACAAAGCCTTCTGGTAACTATTTTTATACAGAAAACCATTAACTTTTACACCGCCAGTCCTACATCTGAATTCTTTTGATTGGCTATTGGCTATCAGAACACTTTTCCTTTTATATGATATATATATTCCTTGTGATGAATTTACTGGTTGTACATTTGCACTATTTGTCCTTATAGTACACAGTTACAGAAGGGATTTATTTATAATCGCACTATCCGTTGCACCCAGATGAGGATGGGTTCCCTTTTGAGCCTGGTTCCTGTCAAGGTTTCTTCCTCATGATGTCTCAGGGGGTTTTTCCTCACCACCATAACCTCTGCCTCGCTCATTAGGGATAAATTCACATCTTCACAATATATATTTTGTGAATCCATTTATTTCTGTAAAGCTGCTTTGTGACAATGTCCATTGCTAAACGTGCTATAAAAATAAAATTGAACTGAACTGAATATAATGGGGTAACTGTCTACAGGGAGATGAGGACAGTTCCTAATAAGTAGGTAATTCCACTCCATTTGAGCGGAGGAGCAGCAGCAGTTCATGGCTGGATCCCAACTGGAACACAACATTGCATTAATAAAGGTTTTTATTTGTATGTAGTTATATTTCTGCTGTGTAGTTTAATAAAAATGTAAATGTTTAAAAAGACTTGTGGTTAAGTTGTACAGTTTAAGGAAAGCTAGCTACCAGCTAACTAGCAGTTAATCTTAAGATTAAACCATTTGCTTCTATATTTATGTAGAAATTACATGTTTAAATATTGGATTATATATTGGCTGCATGGCCAAGTGGCTCAGTGGTTAACACTCTGGGTTACTGATCAGAAGGTCAGGGGTTCAAGCTGCCCCAGTTGGGCCCGTGAGCGAGGCCCTGTATCGTGGCTAACTCTATGCTCTGACCCCAACTTCCTCCCAAGCTGCCATATGTGAAGTGATGAATATTTCATTGTAATATCTGTGACAAAAAGGCTTTCTTCTTGCCTTGTCCAAAGTGCATCTGATACACGTTTCTGCATTCCCAAAGCCAGTTTCCTTTCTAAGCGTCTAGTCCACTGGACTGACCAGCACATACCTGCTGCCCAAATGGCAGTGCACGTGACCCCCTACTATTCATTACGGATGTGATGAGCCTGCAAAATGGCTCACCTCACTACTTAATGGTTAGTTGACTTAGTCATATGGATGTTCTGGTCACCAGATGCTCATCTGCAGACATCGCCACCAAGCCTGGTGGGTCTCGGTAGCCCTAATCCAGGCACGTTTCTTGGTATAATACTGTTAAATAAAATATGTTGTAGCTAAATGGCTTACTAAAAATTGTTTTTATACAAACATTAAGTAATTGCAATTTAAAAATCTGTCATAAAATATAAAGCACCAACTTTGATTTCACGGGCACAAAGTCAAAACTAAAAGCTATTTTTTATTTAAATCTCACCACAAAACTGCATCATATATATGGATCAAGGGTTACGTTCCTTGACTTGACAAATTCACTTCACCTGCTGATGGCTCCATATTGGTGCACTTATCTGCCATAAACTGACTAAAAATAGTGAAGCTCATTCCACATTCTGATTGGAGATTCTGTTGAGTAAAGTTCTCCCCACACTATGGCTTCTCTCCAGTGTGAATGAGCTGGTGTTGTTTGAGATTACTCTGGGAAGTAAAACTCTTCCCACACTGGTCGCAGTGATACGGCTTCTCTCCTGTGTGAATGCGCTGATGTAGTTTTAGAGAATAATTTGCAGTAAAACTCTTCCCGCACTGTTCGCAATGGTATGTTTTTTCTCCAGTGTGAATGCGCTGGTGTCGTTTTAGAAAACAACTGCGAGTAAAACTCTTCTCGCACTGGTCGCAATGGTGCAGCTTTTATCCACTGTGAATGCGCTGGTGTTGTTTGAGAGAATAACTTTGAATAAAACTCTTCTCGCACTGGTCGCAGTGATACAGCTTCTCTCCAGTGTGAATGCACTGGTGTAGTTTGAGAGATCTCTGGGAAGTAAAACACTTCTCGCACTGTTCACAGTGATAGGGCTTCATTCCTGTATGAACACGGCTGTGTTTTACTAAAGCGCCCTGAGAAACAAAACTCTTCCCGCACTGGTCGCAGTGATACGGCTTCTCTCCAGTGTGAAGGCGCTGATGTAGTTTGAGAGAATAACTTTGAGTGAAACTCTTCCCGCAGTGGTCGCAGTGATACGGCTTCTCTCCTGTGTGAATGAGCTGGTGTTGTTTGAGATTACTCTGGGAAGTAAAACTCTTCCCGCACTGTTCACAGTGATACGGCTTCTCTCCTGTGTGAACACGGCTGTGATTTACTAAAGAGCCCTGAGAAACAAAACTCATCCCGCACTGGTCACAGTGATATGGCTTCTCTCCAGTGTGAATGCGCTGGTGTTGTTTGAGAGATCTCTGGGAAGTAAAACTCTTCCCGCACTGTTCACAGTGATACGGCTTCTCTCCTGTGTGAACACGGCTGTGTCTTACTAAAGAGCCCTGAGAAACAAAACTCTTCCCGCACTGGTCGCAGTGATACGGCTTCTCTCCTGTGTGAATGCGCTGGTGTATTTTGAAAAAATCTTGCCTAGCAAAACTCTTCCCACAATGTGAACAGTCATACGGCTTCTCTCCTGTGTGAATGCGCTGGTGTATTTTGAGATAATCTTGCCTAGCAAATCTCTTCCCACAATGTGAACAGTGATACGGCTTCTCTCCTGTGTGAATGCGCTGGTGTATTTTGAGAAAATCTTGCCTAGCAAAACTCTTCCCACAATGTGAACAGTCATACGGCTTCTCTCCTGTGTGAACGAGCTGGTGTGCTATGAGAACACTACTATAGGTAAAACTCATCCCGCACTGTTCACAGTGATACGGCTTCTCTCCTGCGTGAACACGGCTGTGTTTTACTAAAGCGCCTTGAGAAACAAAACTCTTCCCGCACTGGTCACAGTGATACGGCTTCTCTCCTGTGTGAAAGCGCTGGTGTGCTATGAGAATACTACTAGAAGTAAATCTCTTCCCACACTGGTCACAGTGATATGGCTTCTCTCCTGTGTGAATGCGCTGGTGTATTTTGAGAGAATCTTGCCTAGCAAAACTCTTCCCACAATGTGAACAGTCATACGGCTTCTCTCCTGTGTGAATGCGCTGGTGTGCTATGAGAACACTACTATAGGTAAAACTCTTCCCACACTGGTCGCAGTGATAAGGCCTCTCTCCAGTGTGAATGCGCTGGTGTGCTATGAGACCACTACTATAGGTAAAACTCTTCCCACACTGGTCGCAGTGATGTGGCCTCTCTCCAGTGTGAATGCGCTGGTGTTGAAGCATATGCTTACGAGCGATGCTCTTCCCACACTGTGAACAATAACACAGCTTCTTTTCTATGAAAAGAAAAAAAAAAATACCATGAAATACAATAAAATTACTGAAATATTGCTAAAGGCTGTTTCAGTGTGTACATATTTTTTGAGGTTTAGTAGAGAATATTTTTAACTGAGAAAATTATTTAATACAGAAGTAAGCACTGCTTTAATGCACTGGTAATTATGATGGTGAACAGTACAATGATTACAATCTACAAGTCAGCTCATAGATTGAGAACTTATTCAATTCCTTTTAATGCTACACAGCCAGTAAATAACATTTTCTATGTGAAACATGTCCTCTAGCAACCGCCTTATAATAATTATGAGTGATTTATGATGAATAAGCAAGAAACACTAAGAAACTCCAAGACCAATAACTAATGCAGAAGCACCCCTGCATTGTAACCCGAAGGTTGTGGGTTCAAGTCTCGGGTCCGGCAGGGATTGTAGGTGGGGGAGTGAATGAACAGCGCTCTCTGCCACCCTCAATACCATGACTGAAGGGAGACCCTTGAGCAAGGCACCAATCCCCCAACTGCTCCCTGGCACTGCACACTGCTCTGGGTGTGTGTTCACTACTGTGTGTGTGCACTTGGATGGGTTAAATGCAGAGCACAAATTCCTAGTATGGGTCACCACAAAGTCACTTCCAAAACGTTGCCAAATTTAATCATGCGAATCGGTACTCTGAATTCCATACTGGATCAGTAGAGTTTAACAAGACCGCCATCTGTGCCGTTGACTTACAGGGCGCCGGTGGAAATTGGGCTACTGTTGGTCGAAGATGTAGAGGACGGAGGAGAGTGCGTAGACAGAGAGAGAAGAGGAAAGGTAAGAGAGTAGGACTGAGAATAGGAACTCTGAATGTTGGTACTATGACAGGGAAAGGTAGAGAGCTGGCTGATATGATGGAGAGNTAGCAAGGCTCATAGTATAGGAGCAGTTTTATCTCTTTGTATCCTGGAGAGAGACGGCTTGAATGCATGAATGCATGGTGAGGATACATTCGAGCTGCACTCAGTGTATCTGGAGTTGGAGGCCGTGGAGAAGCAGATCTGCGACCTACAGGTGAAGCAGGCCCAGCTGCAACAGCGGAAAGCCACGCTGGAATCATCCCGGATGGACGCTCACCTGGCTCAGGTAAACTCGCGGCGGGAAACAAACACTCCCACAACCTCAACTCCATGTACTTCTCTGCCCAGGCCCAGTGCA
>JAKKZN010000009.1:228832-239474 GCA_033441825.1 Pangasius elongatus | reverse complement strand
CCCCTTTATCTCCAAGGTCCTAGAAAAGGTTGTAGCACAGCAGCTATGCTCATACTTACATAGGAGAGACCCTGCACCTGGTGGAGGATTTTAAGTACCTTGCTGTTAGTCAAGAGTGAAAACAGCATGTGAGATTGAAGACGCCTCATCTGTTTTCTATGGACTACACAAATACACATTTACACACACACACACACACACACACACACACACACACACACACACANTTTTTTTTGTGTAAAGCTGCTTTGAGGCAATGACATTGTAAAAAGCGCTATACAAATAAACTGAATTGAATTGAATTTTACTGGTTGCAAGTACAGATGGCAGAAATGAGTTTCCTGGAGCCTGGCAATCTGGGAGAGTTTTGGAGAATTGTTTTCATGCTTAAACTGTAATTGCCACTCAATTCCTGCATAAAGGTCTGGGAGAGGGCTTACAAACCCAGAAATACATCAAATACTACATGTTCATAGTGTTAACATGTTTATGTGCCTACCGGACTGACGGGATTTGAGATTCTTCAGCCGTCCTCCATCATGTTTGTCCACAGGGGTGACGTGTCCCACAGAGCCTGACATCCCTGCATCTGAAGTGCTGGTCTGCACATCCTCACCATGCTTTAAAAATAAAGGTTACAAATGTTTATATGGTCAGTGTTTATCAGAGGAGCATGAAACATAATTGTTGCAATTATATGATGAAAACAAGCATACTGTACACCTGGAAAATATGACTGGAAAAGAAAGCTAGTTCCTGCTAGCTACACTTTTCTCTACACAAGCATGATAGCCAATACCAATATGTTTTTGGTAGCTAATTACTAACAATTAAAGCAGAATAATGTTCTTCATAAGATGCATTAACTAACACTAAACACTGAACCGCACTCAAAAATGGCTAACTTAAAAGACTGGACTCAAGACTAGGGACTATTAGACAGTACATTTATTAGTATTTATATTATCAGATGTTCACAATTAGCTACCTCATTTATTTCTGACTCACTTTTTAAGAAATACAAATTAATTAACTTTATTGGTTTAAAGTCAAAGTGCTGACTGAATTTTGTTGATTGGTCATTTTTGAGATCAAAGTGACTTGTTGCTAAGTATGGTGACCCATACTCAGAATTTGTGCTCTGCATTTAACCCATCCATTTTCATTTGCATATAGCACAACAAGTTTAACCAAAGAGAAAAAGGTATAGTCATTCATAATTTTATGTATTTAGGCATTTAGCTGATGTATTTATTCCAACAGTCTTGGTTTTGTAATTAACTTACTGAAAGGATAAAGTTATGTACTCACTGCTCACTCAGTTCCCCCTCCCGACCTGTAAACAGCTGACCTTGTTTCTCCCTATCTTGCACCTGTATAAATATTCTGCTGTTCTTTATTAAAACTGAAGATCTTGAATACAAACTCTGTCTGTGTGTGAGATACCCAGAGCTCTGTATTCAGGTAGCCACAAAGTGGAAGAGGTGTATCTCAAATTCCTAACAGTTTATCTTGGGGGCTTGTCCAGGATCCTGCAACAGGTAAGGATAATATTTAATTTTTCCTTGCATGGGTGTAGTTTCCCTGCTATCTAGGAATTTGAAAGGGCTGAGTCCATTGAGGAAAGATAAGGCTCCATGCCATAGGGCACTGCTGTAATTTCTTAGGCCCCGCACCGCCGTGGTGGCGTTTCCCCCAGCATTTTGTCATCCTTAGGATAAGCTCCGACTGCAGAGGTGGTGTTTCCCCATGCCATGACGCATAACGCTCCCTTGCTGCCAGAATAGTCTGTCTTTCTGTTACGAGCTGTTTTATTTGTTAACTGTTGTGATGGGGGCTGGGCACCCAAAACCACAAGCGGGGCAAACCCTGGAGAATTGGATGAATAGCTGTGGTTTAAGTTTCTATGTACAACCTTTTATTGACAATGTGGCTGGTTTTACTGATGGCATGTTTTTCCTAGTCTCAAATACTTTGTCAAGCAAATAACATCTATGACCGGAACAATCTGCTAAAACTAGGAGTTTTAAACGAGAGAAGCATTACAACAGAGTTCCAAGCCCTGGAGGTGTACACAGACACTGTTTTATGTTACATAAAGAACTGCATAGACACTGTCACAATGGACAAACACATATGGGTCTATCCCAGTCAAAAACCCTGTATGACCAGGGAGGTCCAGCAGCTGCTAAAAGAGAAACACCACCTTTGTCGTGTGTCAGGGCCCTGCACAGCACAGCTCGGGCCAAACAAAAAAGAGGCATCAGACGAGCCAAGGCGAACTATGGAAAGAAGATCAATCACCACCAACTTCAGACCCAGCCTCGGAGCTGCGAACGGTGACACATCACTGTCAGAGGAACTGAACATATTCTTTGCATGCTTTGAGGTTGCACCACAAGACAGTGCTGCACCAAACAACGAACACAACTCCAACTTCACCCTCTCTGTAGAAGAATGGGAGGTGAGGTGCAAGCTAAGGGCCATGAACCCAAGGAAGGCTGCAGGCCCTGATGGCATATCCGGACATGTGCTGAAGGACTGTGCAGACCAGTTGGCTGGGATCTTTACCAGTATCTTCAATAGGTCACTTTCCCAATCTGCTGTCCCATCCTGTCTGAAATCTTCCATTATAGTCCCTTTGCCCAAAAAAGGGAGCAGGGCGAGCAGGGCAACAGCAGGGCGACTACGCTTGACTTCTCTTTGTGGACTACAGCTTGGCGTTTAACACTGTCCTCCCATACAGACTGGTGTGTAAACTGCTGGACCTGGGTCTGCCTTACTCCACATGTCTTTGGATTAAAGACTTCTTGTGAGGACACCCACAGAGGGTTAAAGTAGGCCATCACCTTTCCACAGCCATTAGCCTCAGCACCGGCTCCCCTCACAGCTGCGTACTGAGTCCCCTGCTCTATACCCTCTACAGACTGCACCCCTGCCCACGTCAGTAATAACATCTTTAAATTTGCAGATGACTCCACTGTAGTGGGACTCATTTCAGGGGGTGATGAGTCTGCCTACCGAAATGAGGTGCAGCGGCTGTCAGAGTGGTGCAGAGACAACAACCTGCTCCTGAACACATCCAAGACGAAGGAGTTAGTCATTGACTTCAGGAGAAATAAAACTGACATTCAACCAATACTGACTGGCGGGGATTGTGTGGAGAGGGTCACAGACTTCTGCTTTCTGGGAGTTTTCATTAACGAAGACTTGACCTGGGGTGTGAACACCACAAATCTGGTGAAGAAGACAGCAAAGACTCTACTTCTTGACGGTCCTCAGGAGGAACAACATCGCCCAGAGTCTGCTGGTATTTACTACCGGTCCACCATCGAGATCATTCTCACATCCTGCCTCTGTGTGTGGTTTCCCAGCTGCTCTGCAGCACACAAAAAAACAACTACAGAGAGATTTCAGGTCTGCCGAGAAAATCATCGGGTGCCCTCTCCCTACCCTAGAGGATCTACACAATTCCCGCTGCCTCAAAAAAAGCGCAAAACATAATCAAAGACACATCCCACCCCGGTCACTCTTTGTTCAATCTGTTACCGTCAGGCACACGGTACAGATCCCTTAAAACGAGGGAAAACCGACACAGAAATAGCTTCTACCTTGTAGCTATTCAATCTGTAAATGCCAAATGACAGTGTATGTTCATGCCAAATGTAAAATGTTTTACATATGAAATTTGAAATTGAAGTCTGCAATTTTCCAAAAGTGCAATATTTCAACTCCGAAATATCTCTTTGTTGGAGCAATACTTTAACTGTGCAATAATCTTTGAAGGCCATATGTAAAATAAATGTACTATTTTAACTGTTCAATATTCTTTGATGCCATATGTACAATAAGTGTAAATACCTGTATATTTTTACTTTATTTTACTGTTTGCACTGAGAGTATTCACTCAATTTCGTTGTATATCCATTGTTACAATGACAATAAAGAATTACTCAACTTATTTCAGGGCCAGTCGCCAAACATGATGCTTTGCCGCCACCTGCTGGCCCCTTTCAACACCTGCAGGATGATTTTACTCATATGCCTTCCATGCACAATCTAAAATATCTGTTGGTGATTGTTGACAGGTTTTCCAAATGGGTTGAAGCTTTCCTGTGCAGTAAGGAAAATGTCAGCACACTGGTCAAGATCCAAGATCCTAAGGAGATCATTCCCAGATTTGGCATCCCCATGGTCAGTGTTAGTGATAACGGCACTCATTTTACATCAAGAGTAACACAGAAATTGACAAAATACCTGAAGATCCAATCATCCACAATCCTCTGGAGTCGTTGAATGCATGAACAGAACCTTAAAAGACCGAATGACTGAGGCTAGTATTGACACAGAACAGTGTTGACTTATTTTCTGCGGTTCTATGTGTAATTCATATGTCACCGTCCTCCGCAACTAAACTCTCGCCTTTTGAGGTATTAATGGGTCGCCCATTCCTCACCCCTTGGGTGAAGGGTAATGCTGGTACTTCTTCTACAGGAGACCTGGTGCAGTTCTCAGTGAATACTCGTGCTTTGAACCAAAAACTTAGCAGCCTGCATGCCAACGCATCCCTTTCTCTACCTCTCTCCACAGATTCCCCAACATACCCTTACAAGCCTGAGGACAAGTTCCTGGTGAAAATGCTGAACGCACGTAAGGTTGGTGACGCCGCCTACAGCAACCCTACGACAGTCCCGGCTGTGAATCGGACAGAGGTTCTGACAGACTCCCAACCTCAGAGGATCCACACAAGCAGGCTTAAAGCAGTGCCCTAGAATCAAGCAGCCCTCAGAGGGGCCTTGATTTATTATTTACTTGCTGATTGTTTACAAACAGTATAAGTTAATCCCATTATTCTTTCCAAGAATAAAAGTGGGTAAGTGAAAGGATAAAGTGATCTCACTGCTCACTCAGTTCCCCCTCCCGACCTGTAAACAGCTGGCCATGTTTTTCGCTATCTTGTGTCTTTATAAATATTCTGATGTTCTTTATTAACCTGAAGATCTTGCATACAAACTCTGTGTCTTTGTGTGATCTTCCCAGAGCTCTGTATTCAGGTAGCCATGGAGTTGAAGTAGTGTATCTCAAATTCCTAACACTTATAAAAAATTTTTTTACACAATATTGGGAGCTAACTACAGATGATAGCATGCAACTAAACAAGAAACCTGATCAATGTTTAAATTACTAACCCTAACCCTATATACATACATACACACACACACACACACACACACACACACACATGATATTACCGAACCAAACTGACCTACTAAACAAAAGGCTGTATTCTGCACTAATCATGTAATAAATGAATTATTTTTGAACATGACATTATACGGTTATAAACATCACTGAGCTTTACCTGTGAGCCATCAGGTTCAGGAGACTTTCTGAAAGAACGCAGTCTGGATTTCATTATAAGACCTGTAAAGAAATTATCACAGAACTTTAGGATCTTCTCTGAATTAAAGACAATTTAACTAATAATATTGTTTATAAAAAAATGTTTCATAGAACAGAACTCTGATATGTTTATATTACAGTTAGATTGTAAAGAATCTCAGCAGTTAGTTTAGCTGTAAATCAGAGTACAAATGTTTTTAGACATGTTATTTTAGTTTATTTTTAATTAAATTCAGACACAGAAACACTGATAAAGAGTAAATTCATTCAGTACCTCAGGAATAATGTTTAACTAATCAGGAAAATGTTACTTTAGCTATTAGCTAATTAAACTGAACCGTTTAAAAGAAATTAACTCACTATAATGAACATTAATGTACAGTTAGTTTATACACAAGGCTGAATGCTGAAGAAGTCTCTATTGGATATTTAGTGCACTACATAGGGTGTAGACTCCATCATTACATCCCCCTATCTAGGGCACCTACATAGTGAGTAGGAAGCCATTTTGGATTCAGGCTCCAACTGTTAGCCGAGCAGCTTCAGATCCAGGCTAATTTACCTCAGATTTTAAAGCAGGATATTAAAACTACTGCAAAAAGACACAAGAACGACCCTTTTACTTGTATTACCTGCGCCTCGATGTGCAATTGACTCACCTGTGGACAGGGTTTCCAGGTGTGGAGCACAAAAGCAGCTGCTGCAGTGAAGCTGTAAACCTCTTCTGCAGCCCAGAGCCGAAGTGAGATGACGTCATCCGATTATTTTTGCCGCCGTCCACATGGGCGCTTGTGGAGGTGTGGCGAAGAAAAAACATCACAGGCCACTGAGCATGCGCAGAACACTGTGCGTTTTCGCGCGCGCATTCCCAGGATCAGGGATGCATGATGCTGGATAAAGCGGTCCATAATAAACATTCCTGTGCTGGGCTCATCTGAAGATGTACATAGTTTTAAAATTTGATTAGTGTATTCATGTGAAGTGGTTCAGTACTGAAGTCTACATTATCCTTTTTTAATTATTTAATATTCACCCAATATAAATGGTCAAAATAAAGATCAATTAATTAATTAATAAAGATCAGGTCAGTATACTCACTACTTTACGGTAAAACGTGATTACCTTTTGTTTCACCTCGTTAATTTCTCTCCTTAAATAATATTAAGTTACTAATCTTTTGAACATAAATATCTGCTCAACGTAATATAGTCATTATCTTTAGCACTGCCCTTTTACTGCTTTCTCTCTTTTCCTTTAACCAGGCTACCACCTAGTGATTGTTTCCTCCCCTACACCGCAGTGTCTCTCCTCTAGCTTGGGGGTTCTGAAGTGGTCATTGTTTCCTCTGGTGAGTTTTTGGCAGCTAACCCACCTGGTTCTGAATCACCACTACCGCACCTGCTGGGACACAGGCCTCCCACCACTGCTACCGATCTAGGGTATGAACACCACCCATAGACACCAGCCACTGGACACTCCAACTTGCTGGGTCAGCCCACCACCTCTGAGGAAGGGGTGCTGATTATGCCATTTTGAGTGTGGTCCCTTGTGTTGAGGTCTTGAGGTGGCAGATACTGTTGGACACAGTACATAGTGGGTCTGGGTCCTCCCCGGTGGCGTGGGAGGAAAGTGATCAGAGGAGGGGTGTCTTGCTTGACAGTGATAAATTCAAATATATTTTTTGTTAATAAATTTATTTCTGTAAAGCTGCTTTGTGACAATGTCCATTGTTAAAAGCGCTATACAGATAAAACTGAACTGAATTGAAGTTTCACCTGGTTAGGAATGACTCACCTAGGGCCCTACATTAGGAGACAACACTACCTTGCCACGGGTCTAACTGAAACCAGAGATTCTCTCTCCTCATTTCAGTTAGCCAAGGCCTCCTCTTGTCACTTGTTCTTTTTCTTTTTCCTTTCTTCTTTCTTTTGTGCTCTATATACCACCACTCTAGAGTTTCACGATGAGTCATTGACACCAACCTGCAACTGATAAGAAATAGTTGTTTCCAAAGATCCCAGCCATAGAATTTTTCTTTCAGTCTTTGGTTTTGTTTGCATCTCCTCTCTCTGTTTCTTCTTACTGCCTCAATTCACTGCTGTATGCTTTACTGCCAATTAGTTGGAAGCCAAACCTTTGAGAACCATCATGAACAGCCATGGGAAATCATTAACTGATATGTGCATTCTCTCTCCATCTTTACCCAAGCAAACCATCCACCAGCGTAACTAGCACAATCTGGCCCAGTCTGGTTAAAACTGAGCCATGAGACATACAGCAGGTAATCATCAGTGTCGTGTGTCTCCCTCATCAAATTACTCGTGATAAATGGTTCGATTGACTGACCCCAAGGTTGTACGAAGTCAATCCTAGCAGGGATTTCCTTCATTTGTCACACTGATTGTCTTTTCTCACCTTTACCTTCCCTCTCCACTTACAATCCTCTTTGACGGTTAACTCCCAACATACACCTAGTCCATGCTAAGCATTAAGCTTCTAATTCTGTAAAGGTCGGTGCCAGTCTCCTGTTCTAGTGTCCCATTACAGAGTACCATGATGTCTTCGACAGCCAACCTCATGGCCCACTGGGAAGACTTGGAGGCGTGGCTCTGCGTCATGACAGACAGTCTCCTACCCAAGGTGGTTGATGAGCTACGACACCCGAGTCAAGGGCAGCTGGATGACAGCATAAGAGAGCTCATGGTGCACAACCACAGTCAGAGCTACAGCCATAAGGAGCTTGCCAAGATCACCGGCTCCCTAGCTCACAACCTCCTCACCCAACTGAAGCTGAGCAACATCAAGGCCATGCGGCTCGAACAAGAAGTTGAGGAACTCCGGAAGCACACAGAGGAATTCCAGCAGGACGCAAGACAGACTCAGCAGCACCTGGAGGAAACTGACAGGGGGGAGCTGGAAGCCAAGGTTGAAATAAAGATGCTCCAAGTGGCTTTGGAGGATTTTCAGGTGGATGCTGAGCAATGGGAACAATGGGCCAGGGCTGCCAGACAAGACCTGGAACAGGAATTCCAACATGCCAGCGTGTTCCTGGAGGAAGAATTCCAAAATCGAGTCTTTCGTGGGTCATCTGGAAGCAGCCAGAGCGGAAACTGAGGTACTGACTCAACAGCTTAAGCAAACTAAGGATGAATTGAATATGGTCAGAGAAGAGCTGAAGTGTACGTATGAACTACAGCGAAAACTAAAGCTCAAAACCCAGTTACATCGGACACATCAAGCCAGTAAAACAGGATCCCAGAACTTCTCTATGGAGGAAGGATGGATGGCTTGCCCTGCAAGGCCTCCAGAACTTTTGCCCAGGATCATCCTGCCAGCACTGTGGGGACAACATGCCACCGAGCGCACCCAGGCATCACCCCCAGGCTAACGCCTAGAGACCTTGATAAACTGGCAAAGAACATTAATAAGCTCACCCCAAGTCCTGAGGGGGGATACAAAATCCATGCCTACCTACAGGACATTGACTTTCATCTTCAGATAATGCCCCAGGTCACCACCAGAAACAGGTTATACCTGCTGAGGACAACATCCAGCCTTGAGGTCCGGAGTTTCTTAGACTGCCAGCCAGAGCAGGTCAAAGCCAACTACCTACTCCTCCGAAAAGCATTAATAAACAGGGTTTCCACTGGTCCTTGAAATCCCTGAAAGTTTGTGAATCTGAAAAAAATTTTTTAAGGCCCTGGAAAGTTTGAAAATAAACATACATAGATACAGGTCCTTGAATGTACCTGAAATTTATTTTGTGCAAGAAGTTTTCTGGAAAAAATCCATATTATTCCCTCGGTCCGCTAATGTGTTATTTCGCCAACACTTCGTGTCCTATGCATACTAGTTTGCTTGATTTAAGTTAGTTACTCATATTTATGCATTTTGTTAAGTGTTTCCCACGTGAGTTACTTTGTGCTGTATGTTGTCACGCGCGCGCGAAACTACTACGTTTTCAGTGTGTTTCAGACACACAGTGAAACACTGCAAAAATAGGCTGAACCCGCTGAAACATGATGCCTGGAAAATGCAAGTTTCAAGATATTTGGCTCCCCAAAGAAGATTACAAAGAATGGCTTGCCAGAGATCCAAAGGACCTTGGCCAGGTGTAGAGCCTGTTATAAATCTATCAAAGTGATAGCGGCTCTTTCATGTCATGCAGGTGGATCTACACATGAGACAGCACTTCGGAAATCGAAAGTAGGTAAGTCCTACCATAGCCTGCATCTGACGTGGAAATGCTGATTGAATGTTAGCTGCTAGCTGTTTTTTTGCTGTTATTTAAATGTCTTGCTGTAAAATGTTAGTCACAAAGGCTGTTGAGTTGCATGTGATCATGGCGATGTGGATAAATTTGCACCAGCTCTGCAATCTGCACTCCACTCACGTCACGTTCATTTATATAGCGCTTTATACAATAGATTGATTTAAAGAAAAGACCCACTTTAGTCAACTTTGTGGAAAGGTTGGTGACATCAACTCCTACACCATGTACACCTGCAACAGCTACCACCATCGCCACATCCTCCAAATGGTCAACAATCACAGGCGTTCCCAGAGAGGACAGATTAAAAACTGAGGTCCTGTGGTGTTTGAACATGATGGAGTCTCACTACTCTTTCAATTCCAGTGAAGGGACAGGTAAATGAAATGATTTGAACTTTCACCTTTGACATCATTTTGAGATTCCAAGGTTAAGTGCAAAGTACCAAATGCCAAAGTTTGATTTAATGCAGTCACAGATTTATATGCAAAGATTTGTATTTGTATGATTTTATGTGTTTCAAAATGATTTCACAGTCAAAGGAGGTGCTGAAATCTGACTTTGTGGTGGCTGTATTTTTCAAAACATGCATAGTCACACCCACACAAATAAAAATGTGTTTGATTTCAATCTTGTTCTTTTTTCTTTACTTTTAGGTGTGCTATGTTCTCTGACAATGCAATTGCGAGGACTTTTGCCTGTGGAGCAACAAAGTCCATGTACATTTGCATGCATGGTTTGGCTCCACATTTCAAATATTAAAAAAGAATACGAACACCCTTTAATCAAACTGCATTTTGACAGTTCTTTCGTCCAATCAGAGCGTGCCACGTCACGAAGTCCCTCCACTTTTTATCCAATCAATCAGAGTGCCCTGTGGCAGAAAGTCCCACCTCCCTTTCGACCAATGAGATTCTTCTTTTTTTCCAGATGTCCCGCCTCGTTCCCCCTCCCTAATTTTTGTGGGTC
>JAKKZN010000009.1:215447-217851 GCA_033441825.1 Pangasius elongatus | reverse complement strand
TTTGGTAGACCATAGAAGAGAGAGTTACAGTAGTCGAGTCGAGAAGTGATGAAGGCATGAACCAGTGTCTCAGCGTCTTAAAGGTACTTAAAGGTTTTGGGTAGATGGAACACGAGTCACACTTGCATGTTAAGTTATGTCTCCACTGATGATTTTCGGGATTAGTGTTTGGTTGTTTTGAGTGCAGCTGATGGTGATAAATCTCCGTACACTTCTGTGTAAATGAACTGTTAAAGCGACCCCCAGAAAGCAGCCAGCTGTACACAGCCTCAGTGCTTCTGGACTCGGAAAGCGACTCTCTTAACCCTTAAACAAGCTTCCAGAGCTTGCTTTCTGTTTTTACTTTCTGCCTCATGCAAATCTTTTGATTTGCCTTCCCTCAGTGACACTTGTGTATTTCCTGTAGCTCTGTTTAAACCTCAGTATGTGTCCTTTTTGTTTTATCTTGCATTCGGGTAATTTATTTATTATCTAATACACTCTGCAGCTGGACACGGACTCTTTAACCCTTTCATGCACAGTGTCCACACTTACAAAGAGTCTATTTAAGACTGTTTTAGGAAAACACAAGGTATAAATCATTACCCTGATTTCTGTCACTCTCTAAATCGTTAATCTCAGTGTCACTGTATAAACCTTCACACACCGTGTCTTCATGGAGCTCGCTCTCAGCACAGGACCATCGTCATGCTGGAGCAGGTCTGGGCCTCTGAGCTCCAGTGAAGGGAAACTGTAACACTACAACTCACAGAGACGCTTTGTACAACTGAGAGCTTCTGACTGTGTGGAAGAACCTCATATGGGTGTGATGTGATGGTCAGGGATTTAGATCCAGAAAGTGCTGAAAGTTCTCAAAGAAGCGTTCTGGCATAAAAGTAGAATAATGTAGCTGATTTCTGACATGTGTGTGTGTGTGTGTGTGTGTGTGTGTGTGTGTGTGAGTGATACATGTGTGTGTGTGTGAGTGTGTGTGTGTGTGAGTGATACATGTGTGTGTGTGTGTGTGTGTGTGAGTGTGTGTGCGAGTGTTTGTGTGTGTGTGAGTGTGTGTGTGAGGGAGTGAATAAGTGTGTGTGTGTGTGTGTGTGTGTGTGTGTGTGGCGGCTGGAGGGCGCTGTTTCTTCTGTAATTGGAGCTGGTCCTGAAACAAACAAACAAACACACACACACACACACACACTTCGCGCGCAGTGCAGTGAAGGACACGAGCTGAAGCGCGCAGCCACCGGGGCTCTCCGTTAAGGGGATTCGGCGGAAGCGGATTAACGGATTTAAACCCGTCTATAGACAGCTGTTAGTAAAGCAGTTCCGGTTCCGCTGGTGTATGGCCGAGCGCCATGGCCGCGCAATTCGAGTGCAGGGTTCAGTTCTTGGACGACACCGACCCGTTCAACAGCACCAACTTCCCGGAGCCCGCGCGCCCGCCGCGGTACGCCTTCCGCCGGGACACGCCGCTGGGAGACCAGCTCGCCGCCGTGCACGCGCTCCTGCGCCCGCCGCACAAGGTCAGAGCGCGCGCACTCATAATCCTAACAACAACAACAACAATAATAATAATAATAATAATAATAATAATAATAATAATAATAATAATAACCCGGTGTGGTGAATGTAACATGGTTCCTTCAGTCACTCTTCACGCGCGTGTCATTAAGCAGGTTTCTCTGCGCTTCAGTCAGTGGACCAGAGGTTTCCCCGTCTGTCGGTTCTGACATCTAAAAATATCATCTGCTTATTGAAACACACACAGCATGAGCACACAACTCTGTAAATACAGTGGAGCGCGTGTGGATCAGCTCTCCTGAGGAGGACCCCGGGTTCTGCAGAAGCTACAGGACGGAGAGAAGTTCTCAACATCTGCAGGACTCGGGTTCCACTTCTGTGCGCTTTTTCCTCTCATTTACTCATTAACTCATTTTCCTCTCATTAACTCATTAACTCATTAACTTAAAGAGAGGGAGTAAAGAGCGGCTGGTGAGGGAGCGACTGTTTATAGCTGCTGTAAAGCAAGTGACAACAGGAACTGACTCGTAAACGTAACTATAAACGGATAAAAATGAGGTGTTGTTCCTTAATAAATGAAAAAGTTCAGATTGCTGAAGAGTTATGAGAGGAGTAACACACTGGAGCACGCGCTTTTACAGGAACTAATCAGTGCCGGTGTGATGACGTCATTTCCTCTCCATTACACCACCTGGTGCTGATTAGTTTCCTCTAACAGCGTGGCACAGAGGGGTGTGTAGAATTACCCCCTACTCTCTAAAATTACCCATACTCTATAAAATGACCCCCTACTCTGTGAAACTAACCCCTTACTCTGTAAAATTACCCCTAATCTGTAAAACTAACCCCTTACTCTGTAAAATTACCCCTAATCTGTAAAACTAACCCCTTACTCTGTAAA
>JAKKZN010000009.1:200447-210447 GCA_033441825.1 Pangasius elongatus | reverse complement strand
ACTGTCTCTCTCTCTCTCTCTCTCTCTCTCTGCAGTTAGATGACTGTGCTCTTCAGCTCTCCCACAACGGCACATATTTGGACTTGGATTCGTCTCTTGATGAACAGATTGATGAACTTGAGGGGTTTGAGCAGGACGACTGTGGAGTGTAAGACACACAGACACACATACACACACACACATACACACACAGAATTGAATCTTAACCTATTTCTTTTATCCATTAATACTCATGGTGATTATGGTGATGATGATATTGATGATGATGTTGGCGATGATGGTGATGATGGTGATGATGATGATGATGATGATGATGATGATGGTGATGATGATGATGATCTGCCAAGTCCTGAGATGCCAGTGATCCTGACTACTTCTGCTCTCCGGACCTGCCTGATCCACTATGATGCCCCACTTCTGGTTGGAGTTTTCATCAGTTGAGATCATTCGCTGCTGCTGAGGATGGCCCATATGGAAGGAAGATCACTGGATTCTAATCACACTGTTGATGTGATTATACTTTTTGTACAGAGTTAGCTATTCAATTGTCTGACTTTACGTTAAGACTTTAATAACGTAGGCCTTTATTGTCATCACAGCTACATACAGTGTGCAGTACACAGTGAGATGAAATAATGTTTCTCCTGGACCCAAGGCGCAAGATACATGTACGACATACAAAGAGCTGACAGGCTGTGTGTGTGTGTGTGTGAGTGTGTGTGATCAAATACAAATCAGGACAAAATATGTTGAACTAGCAGTGCTAAGAGCCACACTATAGCTGATAAAGCTCTCCTTCCATGCAATTTAAAATACTACCAATTTAATTTGAATTTATATTTATGTTTAATTTATTATCCAGTATTCTAGTAGTCTGTTTTAAAGGAGCATTAGGTAAGGACCTACTGTGGTCGGTGGAGTAAAGATCAGCGAGAGTTACCAAGCTACCAAACCATCATAAGGATAAGCATCATCATCATCATGCACTGCAGAATAATAAGGAACTGTAGAGCTCTCTCTATACAACAAGCAACTTTAATTAATTCTGCTTTAAATTCTACACAGCACACGGCTGTTGTACAGAATCAGCTGGTAAAGCTTTTTTATTCACCTGTCTTAACCTCTTAGCCTTAGCCTCTAACTTAGCTCTCAGATTAGCATCTCCCCTCAGGAGGCTCTGATTTATTGCGTTTGGTGATTAATGGCAATTATTTCATTTATTCTGAGTGACGTTTATCATCTTATCATGCTACAAAAGCACTCTGTTAGAGCGGTGAGCAGCAGAGCTCTGTATAAGGCCTGGCTAATGTTAGCATTTTATCAGTTAGCTTTTGCCCACTTTTCTCTTTAAGTGCTTGAAACCCAAGCTGTAGCACTAAAACACATGACATTTGGCTCAATATGATAATTATAATTAGATTTCATTCATCCTGAGTGACAGAATGTTAGCCAGGTACTCTGCTTGGTACAACAGCTTGCATTGCAGCCCTGTGTCTCTGTGGCTAATGTTAGCATTTTAGCTTTTAACTTTTACCCATTCAGGCATTCAAGTGATTGAAAGCCAAGTTATAACACTAAAAACATGTTAATTTTTTTTAAATTTCCGTTAAAACCATTTTATTTCACTTATTCTGAGTGACTTATCATTATGTTACTGACTTGGTGCTCTGCTTGGTGCAGTGGAGCTCTATATAAATATCATACCAAAAAAACACACTTAAAGAGGCTCATTATCATTAATGACAGTTTCCCTATCCAGAGTGAGTTCCATGTCTCCAGTGTGCTGGGTGTATAATGTTAGCATTTTAGCAATTAGCTTTTATCCACTCAACTTTTATCCATACAACTAGAAATAAGTGAAATTTGACTCGTACTGATTTATGAGGATGGTGAAGAGCCTCCGCTGCCATGTCATTTATTTATAACAAGTTCTCAGTGATTTTCTGCTGAAACTATTACTATTATCATCAATAGCATAGCTACATAGTTATCTAACATTACACACATTTCAAGGCAGTTAATCCAAAGCATCTCTTCACACGACCCTCTAAGAGATAAAAACTTATCTGCTGGATTTGTTATGTGAAGAAGGCCAGTGAAACAGTTGGGGGTGGGTTGGTGTATTTTAAGGTGTGTGTGTGATGGTTACCAGGTGCTGGTGTTTTATCTCTTTTAAGTGCAGCTTCATTATCTAGAGTGTAGCGGGACATTGACTCTAAGCATTCGGTCATCTGATCAAGTACTGTGGGGTCAGACGGTGATCCGATCAAAGTCAACAACTCTGGGAGATTTTCAATAAACATCTGAGATAGCTTCAGACTGGAGAAGTGTTACTATGATTTCTATATAAAATGTTAGTGTTAAATCAAGAGTGTGTCCTCTGCAGTGAGTGTGTCCTCTGCAGCGAGTGTGTCCTCTGCAGCGAGTGTGTCTCTGCAGTGAGTGTGTCTATGCAGCGAGTGTGTTCTCTGCAGTGTGTCTCTGCAGTGTGTCCTCTGCAGTGAGTGTGTCCTCTGCAGTGTGTCTCTGCAGTGTGTCCTCTGCAGTGAGTGTGTCTCTGCAGTGTGTCCTCTGCAGTGAGTGTGTCTCTGCAGTGAGTGTGTCTCTGCAGTGTGTCCCCTGCAGTGAGTGTGTCTCTGCAGCGAGTGTGTCTCTACAGCGAGTGTGTCCTCTGCAGCGAGTGTGTCTCTGCAGTGTGTCCTCTGCAGTGAGTGTGTCTCTGCAGTGTGTCCCCTGCAGTGAGTGTGTCTCTGCAGCGAGTGTGTCCTCTGCAGCGAGTGTGCCTCTGCAGTGTGTCCTCTGCAGCGAGTGTGTCCTCTGCAGCGAGTGTGTCTCTGCAGTGTGTCCTCTGCAGTGAGTGTGTCTCTGCAGTGAGTGTGTCCTCGGCAGTGAGTGTGTCCTCTGCAGCGAGTGTGTCTCTGCAGTGAGTGTGTCCTCTGCAGTGAGTGTGTCCTCGGCAGTGAGTGTGTCTCTGCAGTGAGTGTGTCCTCTGCAGCGAGTGTGTCTCTGCAGCGAGTGTGTCCCCTGCAGCGAGTGTGTCCTCGGCAGTGAGTGTGTCTCTGCAGTGAGTGTGTCCTCTGCAGTGAGTGTGTCTCTGCAGCGAGTGTGTCCTCGGCAGTGAGTGTGTCTCGGCAGTGAGTGTGTCTCTGCAGTGAGTGTGTCCTCTGCAGTGAGTGTGTCCGGTTACGTTCTGATGAACTCAAACTGAATCTAAAATGGACACAACTGCCCCTGTTCTCAGAGGGGCTTCTGGATTATCAAAAAGAATATCAAAAATATTATCAACAATTACTGCTTTGTCTACATCAACAGCCGTGTTCGAGAGGAAATCCACAAAAGAATATGTCCCTGGAGGACTGTAATTACTAATGAGTGGAAATGTGGAGTATTTTTGTGTTATGTGTGTTATATTAGTATAATAACTTTAGATGAGTTAAATTTACATCCATAAATGTAAAATGTATGCGTTTGCTAGACTTTCCCCTTCTGAAAGCACGCTGCTCTCGCTCTCACTGATCCTCTCCACCATGCTCTAGTGCTGCAGTCCTGTCTGTCAGAGTGATAACTAATAGACAGGTATCACACATAAAGCTACAGCTAACGATGGAAGAGGAATGACTGAACATCCTGCACTCAACACACTGGCCAGGCTCGGTGTTCGCCATGCTGAATGTTCTACACGTCAGTCTTAGCTTTCTGCTAAGTCGATGGCCATCGTGTGCCGTTTTTAATTGAAGAAACTAAACAGAAGCGTTCTTGTAAAAAATGAAAGGGAAAGAGAGAAATGATGGTGATAATGGTGATGATGATGAAAAGTTTCTGTGTCTCTTTCTGTCTTTCAGGAAGGGAAAGAAACACAGTGTTATCCTGAGGACTCAGCTGAGTGTCCGCGTTCATGCCTGTGTTGGTGAGTCTCGCTTTACTCATAGATGCTCAGTGAATCGAGACATAATCTAAATCCCTCACTCTGTCTCTCTGCTTTGTTCTCTCTCTCTGCTTTATTTCTCTCTCTCTGTCTCTCTGCTTTGTTCTCTCTCTCTCTCTCACTCTGTCTCTCTGCTTTATTCTCTCTCTCTCTGTCTCTCTGCTTTGTTCTCTCTCTCTCTCTCTCTCTCTGCTTTGTTCTCTTCTCTCTCTCTCTCTCTCACTGTCTCTCTGCTTTGTTCTCTCTCTCTGTCTCTCTGCTTTGTTCTCTCTCTCTGCTTTATTCTCTCTCTCTTTCTCTCTGTCTGTCTCTCTGTCTGCTTTATTCTCTCTCTCTCTCTCTCTCTCTCTCTCTCTCTCTCTCTGTCAGTTTCTCTGCTTTATTCTCTCTCTCTGTCTGTCTCTGCTTTATTCTCTCTCTCTGTCTGTCTCTCTGCTTTATTCTCTCTCTCTCTCTCTCTGTCTGTCTCTCTGTCTGTCAGTTCAGTTCAGTTATTCTCTCTCTCTCTCTCTCTCTCTCTCTTTGTCTGTCTCTTTGCTTTATTCTCTCTCTCTGTCTGCTTTATTCTCTCTCTCTCTTACACTCTCTCTCTCTTTCTGTCTGCTTTATTCTCTCTCTCTCTCTGTCTGCTTTATTCTCTCTCTCACACACTCTCTCTCTGTCTGTCTCACTGTCTGCTTTATTCTCTCTCACACACACTCTCTCTCTCTGTCTGTCTCTCTGCTTTATTCTGTCTCTCCCTCACTCTCTCTCTCTGTCTGATAATTGCCATAATTAGCATAACTATCATCATTTGTGTAACTTCCGTCATTAGTATAACTGTTGTCATTTGCGTAACTTTTCATTTGTGTAGTTGCCATAATATGTGTAATTATTATCAGTTGTGTAACTGTCGTCATTTACGTACCTATAGTTTTTGACGATTCTCTGGAGAATGAGCAGGATGGAGGAATGGATGAGTAGGATGGATGTATGGATGAATTAGGAGGAACTATGGATGAGCAGGATGGATGGATGAATGAGCAGGATGGATAATTGGATTGATGAGCAGGCTGTATGGATGAATTTGAATGATTAATGAATCAGAAGGATGGCTGGATAAGCAGGATAGATGAGCAGGATGGATGGATGGATGAGCAGTATGGATGGATAGATGAGCAGGATGGATGGATGGATGAGCAGGATGGATGGATGGATGAGCAGGATGGATGGATGGATGAGCAGTATGGATGGATAGATGAGCAGGATGGATGGATAGATGAGCAGGATGGATGGATAGATGAGCAGGATGGATGGATGAGATGATGAGACACATGGGAACGTGATTATGGACAGAGCTCTGTCTCTAAGCAGACAGTTTTCTTCCTCTAACATTCTCATTTGTCTTGTGTGTGTGTGTGTGTGTGTGTGTGTGTGTGTGTGTGTGTGTGTGTTTGTGTGTGTGTGTGTGTGTGTGTGTGTGTGTGTGTTTGTGTGTGTGTTCTGTGGTAACTTTGCTGTGCCTGTTATAGCTCTCAGCTGACCTGTCTCACTCACTCACTCACTCACACACACACACACACACACACACACACACACACACACACAGAGTGCTGAGTGTACAGTACAGAAGGACGCAGACATGAGTGTGTGTCCGTTTTTTCTAATTTTAGTCTCGCTGGAGTCATTTTCTTTCTGAAGTAGGGGACCGTCATGCAATAAAACACACACACACACACACACACACACACACACACACACACACACACACACACACACAATCATGCCCTGTAGTTTACTCTGTAAATCTTTGTGTGAATTTGGAACTGAACTTTTGCTCTGTGTGTGTGTTGAGATGAATTGAGATGTTTTCCCCTTTGAAGCAGGATAAGCATTATAAATAATAAATTATGAACAATAAAAAATACAAATAACAAAAAAAACTTGCACCTTTCTATTCCAACACATGGTGTACATCTCAAAACAAGCTGCTTTTTGTGTTTTTAATCCCATAACCAGTGTGTTTTACGCTGAATGGTGAGTCATCCTGAGCACCGCATGCTCAAAAACAAAACTGTAAAAGTCAGAGCTCTATTAAAGGAGTGCGCACACACACACACACACACACACACACACACACACACACACACACACACACACACACACACACACTTCTGAAGCTGTTCTAAAATTGCAGGGTGTCGGGAACAAAGATTCAAACCTGCCAGAGAAAAACGTGTGTTTTTGTATGTATGTATATACATGTGTGTGTGTGTGTGTGTGTGTGTGTGTGTGTGTGTGTGTGTGTGTGCCTTGAGTCCAAACAAACTCACACATCCATGATGAAAGAAACAAAATAAAGCAGGAAAAAAACACACAAAGACTGGGACGTCCTCAGGGACGGAGATGTAACTGAATACTAACAGGTTATTAAGAATGAACAGTTAATGTGTTCTGAACAGATACAAACAGTCGGAGCACTATTCGTTTGTTTTTAATCGTTTATTTGTTTTATTTGTTTTGCTCCAGTAGCCCTGCCTAAACACTGAGCTCCAAATTAAAGCAAGTTTTCTGCATAAATTGTCTAACGCCGCTGCTCCATGACACTCCAAACTATCTCCAAAACATAATAATACAAATAATTATAAATATATTGCTTATACTGTCATCGTGCATTTTTCATTGTTTTTAAAAGATCATTCTCCATCGTTATTAAAAGAAAGCCTCAGCAGTAAATCATTTTTGACTTGCTTTGTAAGCGATTCTGATAGCGTGTACAGTGAACATGTCTGATCTGCTTCTGAGTCTGGTTCAGTGATGTACTCGAGTGATGTAGCTGAGTCCGAAGAACTGTAAGTTCAGGAGTTGAATAATTTCTGCAAACTGACTGTTGTTATAATTTGTGAATGGAACATCACTTCTTTTTCTGGCAGCCCTGTTTTTTTCAGTGGTGACGGGGGAGGAGTCAGTGATTGGGAGGAAGGAACAGGACCTGTAATGGTCACCACCGAAGAACCTTCACATGACCAGAAACCACCTACTTTCACAGGAAGAGGCCATTTGACTTATAGTGCAAATAAACAACCACATATATATATCAGTCCCGTTTACATGGCACTAACTGCTTAAAAAACCTTTTAAATAAATTTTGAGGTGAGACACTACGTATTATTTTTAATCTAGTGAAAAGATCACGCTCTGTAAAGTTCTCTGTGGGACAGAGTTTAAAAGCTTGTGTTCCCAATGGAAACCAGAGGACAGAAGTGTAGCTTAACAGGTGAATATGATAGAAACATCACCTGGTCTTTTAACAGTCTTCATCTGTCCAGTTTCGGTGAGTCTGTGCCTACTGTATCCTCAGGACTGGAACCCGACGTGGTCTTCCGCTGTTGTAGTGCATCTGCTTCAAGGTTTGATGTGTTGCGTGTTCTGAGATGCTTTTCTGCTCACCACTATTGCAAAGAGTGGTTATTTGGGTCACTGTAGACTTCCCGTCAACTCCAACCGGTCTGGTCATTCTC
Organism: Pangasius elongatus; assembly: GCA_033441825.1. Lineage (NCBI taxonomy): Eukaryota > Metazoa > Chordata > Actinopteri > Siluriformes > Pangasiidae > Pangasius > Pangasius elongatus. Next base: position 203,022 of record JAKKZN010000009.1, on the reverse strand, counting down.
CTCTGACCTTTCTCATGAGGAGTTTCTGCCCATAGAACTGCTTCCCACTGGATGTTTTTCGCACCATTCTGTGTAAACTCTAGAGACTGTTGTGTGTGAAAATCCCAGGAGATCAGCAGCTTCTGAAAAACTCAAACTAGCCACAGTTAAAGTCTCAGAGACAACAATTGTTCCACATACTGATGTTTGATGTGAACATTAACTGAAGCTGGTCCTGTATTTGCTTGATTTTATGCATTGTGCTGCTGCCACGTGATGAGTGAGAGGAGCATGGCTAGAGAATGGTGTACTGGAGGACACACTGAAGGCTGAAGATCAGGATGGGATCAGTGTCTGACCTCGACACAGGGAAGTGAACCAGGCTCGAGGCTGAAATAACACGAAACTCATGGGTCAAGTGTTAACTGGTTAAGGTTCCTCAGAGGTTCTCATGGAATATTACCTCACCACTGTCATCTCTGGCTTGCTCATTAAGGATCTAGCTTGAGACCTGGATTTCTGCATGAAAGAATAAAAATAAAAATATAACTTTTGCTTTTTAAAGTATAGCAAAAGAAACCATACACAGATTGTAATCTGCAGAGCCCACATGGCCACGAGCTCTGTCCCTCGGGTCAGCTGCTCATTCCAGAGTGGCACTTCACTTCTAGAGCTGATAAAACTGTGTGTGTGAGTGTGTGTGTGTGTGTGTGTGTGTGTGTGTGTGTGATACACAAAACACTGAGGTTATATGATACATCAAGGTCAGTTCATACTTGAGTTCAGAGAAAAACAGTGACGCTAACTCTGTAATCTTGTGAAGAACAACACAACCATCTGCATTTTCTTGGAATCATATCCGAGTTTTAGTGTCAGTGTTGACTTCACTTAGCGTTATCTTTCCTTCATTATTATTATTATTATTATTATTATTATTATTATTATCATTAATGATGGCAAGTACTGAAGATTTCTGCTTGGCGAGCTGCTGTGATTGGCTGGATTGTGAGCTCAGTGTAGTGATGTGATTGGCTCACACGGCTCAGGCAGCGTGTTGGTGATTAGCAAAGATGGATTCCACTCCACATGAAGGTGATCTGGAATGAGTATTCTGGGAAGGTATCTTTAAAGAGTAGCAGAAATGGTGCAGAAGTGAGAGAAAGGTCTGTTTATTTTCCATTTCTGGAAATGTTGCTTTTGGCCTCAGCCCGGCTGCGTCACGGCGCAGTTCACACGTTATAAACGGATGTCAGGTGTCAAATGTGAGAAGTGTAAAGATAGCGATACATAAACAAATCATTCACAATTCAATACATGTGCACATTTGGCTTTTAACCAAAGCAACTTACAAGTGAGGCATGCATGTGTGTGTCTGTGTGTGTGTGAGTGTCTGTGTGTGCGTGTGTGTGTGTGTGTGTGTCTGTGTGTGCGTGTGTATGTGTGTGTGTGTGTGCGTAAATAGGCCTTTGTTCCACACTACATGCCTGCTGTGGTTGTGTAGGATGATGCTGGTGATATATAGTGGACTGACCAACTTCATAAGAGCATTCCTTCATTGTTTCCATCACACACACACACACACACACACACACACACACACACACACACACACACACACAATGTGCTATGGAATGCTAATCACTCTTGGGCTAAGGCACACTAGGAAGTACTTCAGGCAACATAAAAATAGTGCTGTGTATGTATCTGATTGTTCTGCTTCTGTGTGTTTTACACACACACACACACACACACACACACACACACACACACACACACACACACACACACACACATATTTGGTGGGCTAAAGGGACAGTGTGGGCATTTAGGTTTTGGTCAAAGTATAACATTCTCTCTCTCTCTCTCTCTCTCTCTCTCTCTCTCTCTCTCCTCAGAGAAGCTGTATAACTGTAATGGCAGAGACCTCAGGAGGGCTTTATTTTCTCTCAAACAGATATTTCAGGTAACACACACACACACACACACACACACACACACACACACACACACACAGTTACAGTTGCCATAGTAGAGATAAACATACACACACACAATAGCAGGAGCACAGCAGGTGACGCTACCTGATGTCCAAAGCTGGTCGTCCTGGCAGCTGTGTGTTTCCGTGACGACAGGAGGCACCACATGCTCTGACAAGTCTCTCTCTCCCTCTGCCTGGGTGTGTGTGTGTGTGTGTGTGTGTGTGTGTGTGTGTGACAGGACGATAAGGACCTGGTCCATGCATTTGTGATGGCGGGGGGACTCACGTGTCTGATTAAAGTCGGAGCCGATGCCGACCAGAACTACCAAAACTACATCCTGCGAGGTTTAATAATAATAATAATAATAATAATACTTTTTTTATCATCTGTGATTGATTTACATTGGTAAAGGTTCAACACAAACAGAGAATCTGTTAAAAATTAAACTTAAAAATGTTATGAAAATAAAATCAGTAAAGTGTTTAGAATGTGTTTCTCATTGTAACAGCTTCCTCTGCTGGTCTGTTATACACACTGCACTGTGTACAGTCGTGGCCAAAAGTTTTGAGAATGACACAAATATTAGTTTTCACAAAGTTTGCTGCTAAACTGCTTTT
>JAKKZN010000009.1:168405-196874 GCA_033441825.1 Pangasius elongatus | reverse complement strand
TCAACGTCAGGGCTTGTTTTGAGTGAAAACCATTTCTAACTTCAAGAATTCAACAGCACTATATTAATATGTGTGTGCATCAGTGTGTGTGTGCATCAGTGTGTGTGTATCAATGTGTGTGTATCAATGTGTGTGTACTTCAGAGCATCATCAAGTGCATTGAAACCTCTGCCTGTCATGTAAGTCCACATGTGCTGTGTACACCTAAAGAACACACTCCTCTCCTATGCCACCCACACACACTCGCACACACACACTAAAAGATCTCATGACACTAGAGTGTGTTAATTAGAAATTTTACACCATTAGCAGAAGAAAACCTGCTAGCCTTCACCTAATCAGATGCTAACAACCCTCATAGTCCACTAGGATCACGCTGTTCCCAAAACTCAGCCTTTAGGGAAAGTATGTGTGTGTGTGTGTGTGTGTGTGTGTGTGTGTGTGTGTGTGTGTGTGTGTGTGTGTGTGTTGAGTGTTAGCTGGGAGGAGTGTGTGAGTCTCCTGAGCATCAGGTGCTTTATGATTTCGCTCTGCTATTCACTGACCCCTATGCTTGCCATCCTCTCATTGGTATATCATCATATTAGTTTTTTTATTTTGTATTTTTAAATAGTCAGGATGCATCGTATTACATTTACAGCAAAGAAATAAACACCATTTAACGCTCACCTTCAGTCCACATCTTCTATCAGTGATTGTTTTCGGGTTTAGAGCTGAGTGTTTGTGTTTTAAAGCCAGTAGTCTAGGAGCTACTGAAAACCCCCGTCTCTGGCAACCTCAGAGACGTGAACTACATGCAGATGAATCGCAGATAATCCACTTAAAAAGCTCTGAACCTGCGAAAATACTGATGACGTAACTTCTGGACTTAAGTCTAACTTAATTACTAACAGTAACTAAGGTCCACTGCACATCTTTGCATGTCTATGGATTTAGTGGATTTAGTGGATTTTCCTATTTGTGACTTACTATTAACACACACACACACATACACACACATGTAATTCACTTTGAATCCTTTACACGCCAGCTCTCATCAGCATAAAAGTTTATTCCTTCTTTCTGTTTACATTCACATTTTTTGTACTGAAATCTGTAATGTGTCTGTTACTTCCTACTCCTCTCTCTCTCTCTTTCTCTGTAAGTCTTTCTCTTTTATTTATTTCTCTCTGTCTGTGAATTGTTTTGGTCATCTCCTACTTCTTTCTACCCTCCACCCATCTATATGTGCCCTTCCTCATCCCTCCATCCCTGCACAGAGAGGAGGAGTGTGAGGAAGGGGAAGAGAGTCCACTTACTGAGTCAGATGATGATGATGATGATGGTGGTGGTGATGAAGAGGGAGAAACTAAACCCTTTAGTCAGAGTGTTATCAGGTAATCTGTAGTGAAAGTCTTACTGAAAGAGATTTTAGCGTTCTCAACCAACCTGACTTTGGTTCTAAGCGATTCTAAAATTCTGAACTCGTTTGAGTTCATTTAAGCGGTTCTAATCTAACACTTGGGTACGTTAGTGACCAGTCAGATCATCCCAGTGCAGAAGTACAGGAAGAGAAGGGTGTGTCTGAGGGCTTTGTCAAGCCACCATCTTTGCTAGCATGTTTACTAGCCCAGCGCAAGTCCTCAATCACAGTTCCACCCTGCTCTGAGATGACTCCGCCCCTCCGTGGCTCTACCCGCCCACAGAAGCTCCTCCCGTACATCCCTCACTCTCCATTTCATCTCTTTTCCTATGACATCGAGGAGGAGGTGGAGCTAAAACAGAGGAACAGTGAAAGGTACACAGCTCTGGGAGAGAGAAATGGACACAGTGGAGTGCTTGTCACTGATGACACTGACTTCTTCCCCTGTGACCTCTGACCTACACCTCTTTCTGTCCCACCACCTTGTAACGTCAAAACAGCTTGAAATGAAACCATTTTATTAAAATCACTTTTAAAATGCACCTTGTTTGTCTGCACTGTTATTTATTTATTTTTCTTTCTCATCCCCACAACACACCAAGCTTTAGATACTTTAGTTAAAACCTTTTGTCATCTAATCTCTCTCTTTGTTTTTCCCTTTTTTTCTTTCTCTTAGGCAGGCGAGATCATTTTCCACTCTTAGTGCTCCATCTACTCCCACCAAACAGCAGAATGACAGGTAAACACATACATATTCACACTTTACACTTCGGCTCCTTCTGAAGCTCTCATCATTCCTCTTTCTTCTCCACATCAGGCCTCCTCTCCTTCTGTCCTCCTCCTATCGGCAGCATCAGGAGTCCCTGGCAGCAGAGAGAGAGAGGCGGAGGATTGAACGGGAGGAGAGACTACAGAAGATAGAGAGAGAGGAGAGGAACCGACACAGGTCAGCTCCACGCACTTCCGCTCTTTACTTTAATAATAATCACTGATTTAATTCCTGTTGTTCATTTAAGGATCCCGTTTTTTTGTGACCACAAGCTGTAGCACAGGTTTATTGATACAATATTCAAAATTCAGGGTCAGGAAAAAGGCCAACATTCAGAGTTAGTCAAAGACAAAGTCCAAGAAAAGCCAAACATCACCACGGCTATTTGGGTGCGTAACAGTAGCTTTGGGTCCCGTAGCTTTGTAAAGGGACCTATTCTGAAATCAAAGCCCTTAAGGGTTCCTTTGAACCATTAAGAGTTCCCCTAGAAGAGGAACTGAAGAACTGTTTAGTATAACACTGGAATCTACACTTACTTTGCAAAGAAGACTGAAACCAGGTTTACTCTGAGATTTCAGCAGTAGTTTAAAATGATTCCTTGTCACACTGTACAAGATCCTGTACAATAAACTGTGTTGTATTTGAATATTGTATATTAGCATAATACAGGATGTAATAAAATAAAGATCTCTAAAATTATATGAACACAGTGAATTGAATAAAAAGTGGTCATGTGTTTGTCATATTCTACTATTTGTAGTAAGCTCTGCTTTTATTAGCTTTGTGGAAAACTCCCTCCCCTTAGCGAAACATGTCTAAACAAATGGGAAATATCTTTCTAATGCTAAAACTATATTTTATACTTTTTTTTTTTATCAGCAAAAAATACTAGAATAACTACCATTAATAATAATAATAATAATAATAATAATAATAATAATGATGATGATGATGATGATGATGATCTTTCTGTAGTCGGGACTATGCTGTGAACATGGAGGAGGCTCGATTAGCTCGGGAGCAAAGGTGAGTGTGCGCCTGTTTCAGGTGTCAGGATTTCAAACAAATAAAAGCTGTGGACTTCATCAATAACTTCTGATTTGCTTCTTTTATCATCTCTGTTCTTCTGTCACTCAGATTTAAAACTGCAGAAAGGGTAGCAGCGGAGGAATATGAGCGAGAACGAGTGCGGTCAGCACCTCATGGCCTCTCAGACATCTGTCAATCATCTCAGGATGACACACCCACTTCTGTCATGTCACAGGAGGATCTGGACGTACCCTCTACATCACACCTGCCAGGTAATTGTTAATGATGGCTGAGGATGTTCTTCCTCAGACAGCCTAAAGACTACACTTGCCAAAAACAGTATACACTCAAGTCTCAATCACTGAACAGTCAATTACTTCACTTTGATACGACAGACATAAAGTTTAAACTCTAATTAAATCAGAAAAAAACATGATGCTCAGTTCCTTTCAACACATTTAGCACTTTTTTAGACATTTTACAGTCTCAGACTGAATTAAAAGATAAAGAATAAAAATTAGTCTTCAATCAGGATTTGAACAAAGCACTAGAGGAGGATGATCTTATATGAAAAGGGAGACTATTCCAGAGCCTGGGACCGAGAAAGCCTGGTGACGTTTGGCTTTGGAACGTGAACGTGGGACTGAAAGGAGTAATGACTAGATGATCGAAGAAATCTTGAAGCAGTATATGGAGTAAGGAGATCATATGTACTGTGGAGCAAGCCCATGCAAAGCTTTAATAACAAATAAAATTTTAAACTCAATGCAATTGAGAATTGACTGGCAGCCAGTGTTCAGAGGAAAGTGCAGGAGTGATGTGCAGAAGTCTGGCCACTGCATTTCGCACCATTTGTAGAGCGGTCTTAGGCAACCCCAGATATATGTTATAAATGTTATAAATGCATGAATAACAGTTTCATTATGGATTTCACAATTTATATTTATATACGCTGCTTTGTGCCAGTGTCCATTGCTCCATTGAATTCTTTTGAACTGATCATCATCAAACAGTTCATTTATGATGTTTTTTTGCACCATTATATATCACCACCAAACACTTGCTTGTTCTTTCTCACAGACGAAGAGTTAGAATCAGACTTGCTCGCCACCTCAGAACCTGGACAAAAGGATCAGGAAGAGGAAGAAGAGGAGATCAGTGCTGAACAGGTCGTGGAAGAGGCAGCCGAAGAAGGGGAGGAGCCTGTAGAGGAAGGGGAGGAACCTGCAACGGAAGTGGATGAGCCAGATAACAATACTCAGGATGCAGAATTGGAAGACAGTGGAATATTGAGCGATAAAGAACGACAGAATGAAGAAGTGAATGAGAAGGATAACTGCTCTGCATCTAGTATCTCATCCTCCAGTAGCACTCTGGAGAGAGAGACAGGTAAGGGTGGAAAGATGCGTGGTGTACAGAGGAAACAGGTAAAGGGAGAGAGACAGCTGAGAGAGGAAATATAGTTGGGAGAGGGATTTAGGAGTTAAACAGAGAGAGACAGGTGAGGGAGGAAAGACAACTGATGGAAGAGAGACGTTGTAAAACACACCAGCAAACAAATCCAATTCAGTACACTAGGTCATAATCCAAAACCAGGCATTAGTTCAGGCGATGTGCAAAACATACAAACAGGGCAAAGCCAGATAAACAATGTAGAGCAAACAGCGTGGAAAGTCAGGTATAAACACACTGAGCATTAGTATATTTGCTAGTAATGTATGTTCTATGCAAAAAATAATCAAATTATTATAAATAATATAAATATATTATAGTTAATGTAATTAAAGATATCTTCCTCTTCTTATTATTATTATTGCAGGTCTGAGCAGTGAGCAAAGTAGAGACATCCTAAATAGCAAACTCTTCATGCTGGACATGCTCTACTCGCAGAGCACGAAACCCGGAGAAGAAGAAGAGGAAGAGGAGGCAGAGCTTGAAAAGGAAGCTGGTACACTAGAAAATGAAAGTGTGGAGTCACTGGTGGTGGACGAGTCTAATGTGAGTGATGAAAACAGCGGTGAGAAGAAGCTCGAGAGCGGAACAGTGCGGGCTTTCGCTGAACGCTTTGGAGACCTTGTCAAAGGCCTGAGCTGTCCACCAGTTGAAATGGAGGCAGAGCAGAAGCCCCTCCCTCTCCCACCAACTCCACCCCCCAAAAAAGAGTCTGACCATATATGGGATCAACTAATGGCAAAGCCGCATGAGCTGCGCATCAGAGACATCGACTTCACAGATTTGGGTGATGAGGATGAGCAGGACATCCTGGATTCACAAGGTTTTATTGGGCCAGGAGCTCTGGCTCCACCTCCACCTCCCCCCCCTCCATGCCCCTTCAACATGACCCCTCCCCCACCCCCTCCAGCCCCTGGAGCTGGGCCAGCTCCACCTCCTCCCCCTCAGCCAGAGTGCTCGCTCTTCCAGAAGAAGAAGAAAACAATCCGTTTGTTCTGGAGTGAAGTGAGGCCAGACGAGTGGAGGCTTCTGGGACTGAGACGGGGACACTTGTCCCTATGGTCAAAACTGGAACCAGTGAAACTGGATGTGAGCAAACTGGAGCACCTTTTTGAGAGCAAGTCCAAGGAAATGAATGTAACCAAGGTGACCATTCTATAGTTTTATTTCCGCTCTTTAACTTTCCATTTGTAGAATGAGGTGTTTAATGGAGAATGTTGGTGTTTGAGAATTTTAGAACTTGGAGAATTTTGGAGAATGTTGGTGTTTGATGAGGAATGTTGATGTTTTGATGGTGAATGTTGCTGAATGTTGGTGTTTGAGAATATGGGAGTTTGGAAATTTTGAAGAATGTTGGTGTTTGAGAATTTTGGAATTTGGAGAATTTTGGGGAATGTTGGTGTATGATGGAGAATGTTGGTGTATGATGGAGAATGATGGAGAATGTTGGTGTATGATGGAGAATGTTGGTATTTGATGAGGAATATGGGTGTTTGATGATGAAAGTTGATGTTTGATAGTGAATGTTGCTGAATGTTGATGTTTGATCGAGAGTATCTGAGCTTGGGAATTTTTTTGGACAATGTTGGTGGTTGGTGGAGAATATTGGTATGTGATGGAGAATTTTGGTTTGATTAAGAATGTTGGTGGTTGAGAATTTTGGAATTTGCTTGTTTAATTATTTATGTTCTGAAACTTTCCTTCTGCAGAATATTTTATTGTGTTTGATGGAGAATGTTGCTGAATGTTGGTCTTTAATTGATTTGATTGATTCACTTGGAAGCCACTCGCTGCTGCTGAGGATGGCCCCATACAGACAGCCTAAACTTACATGAGATTACTGAGGATGGTACCACTTAGAAACCATGAAGATAGCTTAGCACTAAAATTGCTATGATAGCTTTAGGACTGCGATTCCCATGAACAGTTTTGCACTCAAGTCTCCAACAGGTGATAGCTTCAACAAAACAGACTTCATATGAAAACTGTGATGAATTTATTGGTTGCACATTTGCACTATTTGTCCTTATAGCTCACTATAATAGAAGGGATTTATTTATAATCGCACTCTCCGTTACACCCAGATGAGGATGGGTTCCATTTTGAGTCTGTTCCTCTCAAGGTTTCTTCTTCATATCATCTCAGGGAGTTTTTCCTCACCACAGTCACCTCTGGCTCACTCATTAGGGATAAATTCATATATTTACAATTTATATCCTGAATTTATATATTTCTGTAAAGCTGCTTTGTGAAAATGTCCATTGTTAAAAGCGCGATACAGATATAATTGAATTGAATTGCAAATTATAGAATTGGATTTTGGAGAATGTTGGTGTTTGATGTATAATATTGTTGTTTGATGGTGCTTGAGAGTGTGTATTGTTTGATTGAGAATTGTCTAGAATGGTCTGCTGTAGGTTAGAAATATTTTCTATGCATTTATTTGTAATTAATGCATTTATTTGTGTTTGATGTTACTTACTAGAGATTGGTTTTTTTTTTTTGGTTTTTTTTTTAATGTTCTCACATTTATGTTGTGTTTGTTAGAAAACAGCAGTGGATGGTAAAAGGCAAGAGATCATTGTCCTGGATTCCAAACGCAGTAATGCCATTAACATCGGGCTCACTGTGCTCCCTCCACCACGAACCATCAAATCCGCTATACTCAACTTTGACGAATATGCACTCAACAAGGAGGGCATTGAGGTGAAGAGTCATCACTCACGAAAACTCACAATCATATTTACAGTATTATGGTGAGATATACACTGTATAGAGTGTACTCACCAATCATTGCTCTTTGTGTCAATTATGTAGAAGCTCCTGATGATGATTCCAACTGAAGAGGAGAAACAGAGGATACAGGAAGCTCACATGTTGAATCCTGATATTCCTTTGGGCAGTGCTGAGTCCTTCCTACTAACTCTCTCTTCCATCAGTGAACTATGTGCTCGCCTCCATCTCTGGGCCTTCAAAATGGACTATGAAACCATTGAGAAGGTGTGTGTGTGTGTGTGTGTGTGTGTGTGTGTGTGTGTGTGTGTGTGTGTGTGTGTGTGTGTAGTGGATTTGGATTTTGGCTTTGCCAGTGAGGACTTTGCTGATGATTCCTGTTCTATCTGTTAAACTGGCAGAGTTGTTTCCTGTTTGAAAGTACTTGGTGGATAAGTGTTTAATTGGTGGTCGTGTTTCCTGTTTGGCAGGAAGTGGCAGAGCCTTTACAGGACTTGAAGGAGGGCATGGAGCAGCTGGAGAAGAATAAGACATTCCGCTACATCCTCTCAGCCGTGCTTGGTATTGGCAACTTCCTCAACGGATCTAAAGTGAGTGACAAGTATTCTGCTACGGTTAATGGCATTAATATTGGTTAGCAAAACAAATTAGTTTGAGGTATGTGATGATGCCAGTTTTGCTCACATGGTTCCAAAGTCTTGTTTTATACTTTAGTCTTATAGCACCAATGTCAAAACTAATGACAGATCCGAGTAAGCCAAGTGATGGTTTTGATCCCTCATGTGTGTTTGTAGGTTAAAGGTTTTGAGCTGAGTTACCTGGAGAAGGTTCCAGAGGTGAAGGACACAGTCCATAAACAATCTCTGCTGCACCATGTCTGCTCTGCAGTAGTGGAAAACTTCCCAGATAGCACAGACCTTTATTCAGAGATTGGTGCGATTACACGCTCTGCTAAGGTACACACACGTATACAATTATACACACAGTCATAAACTTGCTGGAGGTGTAACAGCTTCCTTCTGAGACAGGGGCCTTCAAAATGATGAGATTCAAGGCACCAAACTTAGTCGAGTACTCGTCTGGATTCCAGAGTTCAGAAGGATGTTAGTTGATAGGACAGGATCAGAAACCATAGAGGTCAGTGGGGACAAGATCAGCTGAGACTCTGGAAAAAGATGCAAGAGCCACAGCAGTATAGCAGTGGGAGAACCAAGAGCCAGAGAGGCAACATTCTGGGAACTGAGGCATAGCAGAGGAGGCAATCAGTAAAAAAAAACAACTTTTTTTTCAGTTTCATTCTACTTTAGTAACTGCTCTACTTTAGTAACTGCTTTACATTTTAGGGTAGTGGTGGAACTGCAGTCTATCCTGGAACACTGGGTCGGAAGTGGGAATATACCCTGGATGGGACACAAGTCCATTGCAGGGCACCATGCACACACATTCACACACTCATGTACACCTAGGGATAATTTACCATAGCCAACTCATCTATTAGCAAATTTTTGGGAGATGAAAGAAACCTGGAGAACATGCAGGAAACCCATGTGGACACAGGGACAACACATGACACTTTGCACAGACAGTAACCCAAACTCAGGATCCTATTGCACTGTGCCACTCATTCAGTTCTATGATTTTATCAGGGCCTAAATAACAATTGTGTGGTCCTCACCAACTTTTATAAACAAACAAATAACCTCAGGTGACAACAAAAAAGACAATTTTTTTTTCTGCAAAAAATAAACCAACATTCAGAAACCAGATGTGAAAAAATAAGCACACCCTAACATTAGTTAATCGTCAAGAAGTGTGACTACCTCTATAAAAACAGACCTTTTGGCAGTATGGTGTTCTGGAGCACTCAGATTTGTGTCTAAATTATGACAAGAAGAAAGGACATCAGCCATGACCTCAAAGAAGTAATTGCTGCTGCTCATCAATCTGGGAAGAGTTATAAGGCCATCTCCAAACAATTTGAAATTCACCATTCTACAGTGAAAAGGACTGTTCACAAATGCACATCACCTGACCATGACACTCACCATGTAGGGCTGTTTGCACCTGATTCACGTTTATGTTTAATGTAAGCCATGGTCTTCGCATGTTCCACTGTCTAGCTTTTGTTGTTTGTTGTTACGAGCACCCTCTAGTCTGTGTATTTGCCTCATGATAGCTCATGTTTAATATTCTAAGATTTATGCTTTTTGGTTTCTTAATGTTTTGTTTAAAAATAAACTCTAATTTGCACTTGTACCCACCTCCACTACTAATACCTGACAGTTACTGAATTATAAGATATACTTCTTTTTCCCACCTGGTTTCTGAATGTTGGTTTACTTTTTGGGGAAAAAATAACTTCATATTGAAATCTGTTGTTTTGTTTTTTTTTTGTCACCTAAGTTTATTTATTTTGTTTATAGACGTTTATGAGGACCACACAGTTGATATTTAGGATTTTATAAATAAAAACGTAGAAGTGAAGGAGGGTGCACTTTCTTTTCCCCCATGAATGTAAAATCTTTGCATTTATGTTTATGCTCACTGAGGACTTTATTAGGAACACTACTAATACTGGGTAGGGCCTGCCTTTGCTTTCAAAACAGCCTCAGTTCTTCACGGCATGGATTCCACAAGATGTTGGAAACATTCCTTTGAGATTCTGCTCCATGTGGACATGATTGCATGATGCAATTCCTGCAGATTTTTCAGGTGCACTTTCATGCAGCAAATCTCCCGTTCTACCACGTCCCAAAGTGTTCTACTGGACTCAGATCCAGTGACTGGGAAGGCCACTGAAGAACACTGAACTCACTGTCATATTCATGAAATCAGATTGAGATGAGCTTTTCTTTGTGACATGGTGCATTATCATGCTGGAAGTAGCCTGTGACACTTCCCCTTGGGTGGCAGGCTTGAAAAAACTCAAAAGTCTCTTTATTACTTTTCAGTGCTTTTATTTTCCTGTGCATAAACACACACACACACACACACACACACACANCTAGTCTCTCCCTTCTTTATCCTTGCCACTGCTAAATGAAACACTGCACACTCATTAGCCAAATTCTGCACAGATGTAGATCCTTACAACTCACTTTCTCCAGTTCTTTCTCCAGCTTGACCACGCCCCCGCTTCCACATAGCCATTAGAAGATGGGTAAATTGTGGCCATGAAGGGATGTGCATGGTCAGAAACAATACTCAAATAGGCTGTTGCATTCAAGCGATGATTGATTGGTATTAACGGGCCCAAAGTGTGCCAATAAAACATTCCCCACACCATTACACCACCTCCACCAGTTTGGACTGTTAACACAAGGGAGGTTGGGTCCATGGATTAATGCTGTTGGCACCAAATTCTGACCCTGTCATCTGTGTTCCTCAGTGGAAATAAAGATTCACTGGATCAAAACTGTACAGTTTTGCTGAGCCTATGCCCACTGCAGCCTCAGCTTTCTGTTCTTGACTGACAGAAGTGGAACCTGATGTGGTCTTCTGCTGTTGTAGCTCATCCGCCTCAAGGTCTGAAGTGCTGTGCATTCTGAGATGCTTTTCTGCTCACCACAATTGTACAGAGTGGTTATCTGAGTTACTGTAGCCTTTCTGTCAGCTCAAACAGGTCTGGCCATTCTCCATTGACCTCTCTGATCATCAAGATGTTTCCATCCGCAGAACTGCCACTCACTCTATGTTTTTTCTTTATTGCACCATTGTGAGTAAACTCTAGAGACTGTTTTGTGTGAAAATCCCAGGAGATCAGCAGTTATAAAAATACTCAAACCAGCCCTTCAGGCACCAACAATCACCATGTCACAGTCAAAATCACCAAGATCACATTTTTCCCCATTCTGATGGTCGATGTGAACGTTACCTGAAGCCGCTGGCCTGTATCTGCATGATTTCATGTATTGCACTGCTGCCACACGATTGGCTGATTAGATAACTCCATTAATGCGTAATTGTACAGGTGTTCCTAATAAAGTGCTTAGTGAATGCATATGTTTGTCTGATGCATGTATCTTAACTAAAATACCTTACAAATAAATAATAGAACCGCACAGTTAAGGGTTAAGGGTTTTGTGAAAGGGCACAACAGTGACTCTTTTAACAGTCCTGGCATTTGAACTTGCAATCTTCCTCTAGCTTATAGCACTGATAGCTGAGTTATCTCTGACCCAACAAGAAACCATTCTAGGAGATGCCAAGCACAGGATACAAATTCCAACAAAGCAAGAACCTATATTCTCACCTCATGCCCTGTGTCCAGGAAAGTCTCTGGATCCACCATGACCCTGACTTTTAAGGATAAAGCGCTTAATGATGATGAAAATCCATTAACAATCTTTCAGTGTAAAAGGTGGAATTCGATCTGCTGATAAAACTTACCTCCAAAAGGGCTGTAATCTGTCCACAGTATTGCCTTGACTACATTTTCTTTCAGCATCATAACTATTTATAGCATTTGGCCAACGTCCATGTACAGCGCAACTTACAGAAGTGTCTTTTTGTCTCCATCAACAACATAACTTCATGTTAGTAGAAATACTCCAACTCTGATAAGACTCCAGTCATATTAGAGTAAAACCCTGTTAGAGAGAAGTTAGTACATCAACAATAATAGTACAAGTCAAGGGTTGCTTTTTTTAATTTCCACCATTTTCTCGGATGGCTGGGGTGTTAGTGAAATGTAAACTTGCAATCACCCGTTAATAGGACGAGCTGTTTTCAGTTGACCTTTTTAAGGTCAAAAGGTAGGTCTTTGTGTTTGTTTGAAGACAGCCAGTATCTCAGATGTTTGGACCGCCAGAAGACATAGATGGTTTCCTACTATGTGGCTAATGTAAAGAGAGTGCTGTAAGTCACTCTGTAAGACAGAGTCTCTGTAAGACCAAGTGACCAGAGGAACTAGATCAGTGCCGAAGACAGGGTAGGGACTGGGTCATTAGAGAGCAAGGACACTGGGTGAAATGGAAAATCAGTAGCTCAGACTGCAGAAAAAGGAACTAGTGGCACAGGATCTCCAGTAGACTTGACAGTAGCAGAATAGCTTTCTTCAAGAGCTGGAATTGGCACAGCATTTTTAAGACTAATTTATAAATGACTGTATTGCTATAAAAAGAGAAATAGACATAGCTGAACATTACCCATAACGCTTGCTATAGGGGAATAAAATCACAAATACAAATACACCGTTGTTCTGAAGAATGCATGAATTCCTCTCCAGGTAGACTTTGACTTGCTGCAGGAGAATCTGGGACAGATGGAACGCCGCTGCAAAGCATCATGGGAAAATCTGAAGCTGATCGCCAAGCACGAGATGAAACCAGCACTCAAGCAGAAGTTGACTGACTTCCTGAAGGACAGTGCAGAGAGGATTATCATACTGAACACTGTACATCGCCGCATTATCAACCGGTAACACACTGTCTCTCTCTCTCTCTCACACACACACACACACACACACATTGATACTGTATGTTCTCAGAGCATTGTGGGTAATACACATGCTCATGTGTTACAGTCTGAGCATAACAACATATAAACACTTCAGAATTAATTCCCACCATCAATACATCTAGTTAGAGTGGATTCTGTGAACTGCAGTGCTTGGGACTGTGTCTACTAGTAAGAACCCCAGTTGGTGTCAGAACTCATTTGATTATATCCAGTAGGAAACACCCAACCATTCACATTTTACTTTCACCATTTTTTGTACATTCCCTTTCCTGCAGGTTCCATGTGTTCCTGCTGTTTCTCGGACACCCAGCGTCTGGAATTCGTGAGCTCAGTGTTCATCGATTCTGCAAAATCATTAGTGAATTTGCGCTGGAGTACAGAACCACAAGAGAGAGAATACTCCAGCAAAAACAGAAACGAGCTGACCATCGTGAAAGGAACAGAACACGCGGCAAGATGATCATGGACATCAATGCTGTGGTGAGTGACGATAATCGGACCGTCCTGTGACGCTTGCTGTACTTTTCATAGTGGCACTAGTGTAATTGACTGAAAGCAGTCAGGAAGCATTTTAATGTTGGATGAAAGTTTTCCATTTTTAGTAGCTGAAGGTTGTGTGTTTGTGTCCCCAGCAATGCTCTAAGCCTCTGTCTTACTAGTATTGTGGACTCGAGTCACATGACTTGGACTTGAGTCACAAATTTCCGACTCGACTTTAACTTTGAGTGACTTGTGACTTCACTTGGACTCAAGCCCTTTTATTTGGAAAGTTTTGTTGTGATAAATTTCCAAATCAAAAATGAAAAATGATACATTTAAAAGTGTGCAGTGAACAGTGTGCACTATTCTTTTTCCCAACAAACAATTAATTTTTCACTAAAACAGCATAAATCTTTATTTCCAAGGTCAATCAACTAGCACTAGAAAAAGACAACGTTGAAGGACCACGCATTCCCCGGTGACAGGGGCCCTTTGTGGACTAGACGAGACAGAGTTTGTCTAGAATGTGATGAACACCAATTTTAAAAAGGCTGCATGATTTGTGTAAATTTACTATACTTAGTATTACTCGAACCATGACTTTGGTAAAAAGCACATTATGTCTTGTTTACGACTCAAAATCTAAAGTTAAGGACTTGTAACTTTTACTTGGACTCATGAGTAGTGACTTGGGACTTGAGTAGTTTTTGGTTGTAGCTTATAAAGAAAGTATATACAGTATAACAGCAGTAAATGTATAATAAAGATATAAAGTATATAACAGAAGAAACATAACAGGAAGTAGGTATGTAACATGAGTAATAAAACTTTATACTGTACATAACTACAGGAAAACAACAGAGAGAAGATAAATAACAAGTAATACTGGTAGAAAGTAGATGTATATCAAGAGTAAAAATTAAAGTATAACAGGAAGTGATTATACAGTATATTAAAACATAAAGCAGATAACATCATGTCTGGGTGTTTTGGCCTAAACCAATCAGAAAGCAGTAATTTTGTAAACCTCCTGATCTATGTGCATGAGATCCATTTATTGATTCAGTTGTCACTTCCTGTCCCTCTCCTCTGTTCTGTAGACTGATGATGAAGAAGAGAATGGGGTATGAGCGTATGCATGTGTGAGCATTGTCTCTGCAGTGTATTACTGATAATTCACATTTTTCACTGACACATTAACAGTGACATGCGGAAATGGTTTAGTGTGTAACGTGTGTGTTACATTTTGTAATGAAATACGATCTGAGAGTGCTCAGAGTGTAAAACGTGTGCTGTCTGTGTGGTTGTGTGGTATGATGGATTTAATAATTATGATCTGAATGGGTTTAATTATTATACCAGACAGAAAATATTGTAATTACAGTAGTTTTTTCCAACTACTACAATCATAATTGAACTACACTACCTTTATTTATCTTTATGCGAGTTGTTCCAGTATTTGGCCAACTACCGATCTCACATTATCTGTGACACTTGGTTTAAATGTCAGATGATCCACACTGAAGATTCAGTTCAGAGAAGTCCACCTCTAAGAACAGTTTTTATTTCTGCAAATATGAAATCCAGCATTTTACTCACTTGCTCCTTATTATTGTAAAATATACTTAAAATAACAACACTTTAAAACCTAACACCTAGTGTTTACTGCATTAACGTGGTCCGCTTAATTGCTTTTTGGTTATTTCTGTGTTTGTTTGTATATACAGACAAGCCAGAGAGCTGGAAGCAGCTGCAGCAGTAGTGTCCCTACTGTAAGAAAAAATGAAGTGCAGGGACTGAACCATGAGGAAGATGCAGCAGAGCATGAAAATATGAAGGCAGTACTAAAGAGAAGCCAGCAGGGTGGCAGCACTGAGATATGTGGAGTACCGGGACTACGCACAAGGACAAGGGCCAGACCCAGCAGAAGTGAGGACCAAATACATGTACTCATAGGCCGTAGTGACACAAGTGCTCATACGTTAACTATCATAATAATATTAACATTTTCTGAGGTACAGATGGAGCAGGTGAAAGAATATTCTGAGACACAGATAGTACAGGTGAGGCAAGATTCTGAGGTGCAGATGGCACAGGTGAAAGAATATTCTGAGACACAGATAGTACAGGTGAGGCAAGATTCTGAGGTGCAGATGGCACAGGTGAAAGAATATTCTGAGACACAGATAGTACAGGTGAGGCAAGATTCTGAGGTACAGATGGCACAGGTAAAGTGAGATTCTGAGATACAGAAGGTACAGTCAAGGCAGCACAGCACAGGTAAGGTGAGATTTTGAGGAACAGATGGTACAGGTGAGGTGAGATTCTGAGGTGTAGATGGTATAGGTGAGGCAAGCCTCTGAGGTACAGATAGCACAGGTAAGGTGAGATTTTGAGGAACAGATGGTACAGGTGAGGCGAGATTCTGAAGTATAGATGGCACAGGTAAGGCAAGAGTCGGAGGTACAGAAGGTACAGGTAAAGTGAGATTCTGAGGTATAGAGGGTACAGGTGAGGCAAGCCTCTGAGCTACAGATATCACAGGTAAGGTGAGATTTTGAGGAACAGATGGCACAGGTGAGGCAAGATTCTGAGGTACAGATGGTATAGGTGAGGCAGGATTCTGAGGTATAGGTATAGGTGCGGCAGGATTCTGAGGTATACATAATGCAGGTGAGAAAAGATTCTGAGGTACAGAAGGTACAGGTGAGGCAAGATTCTGAGGTAGAGATGGTACAGGTGATGCAAGATTCCAAGGTGCAAATGGTACAGTTTTACAGAGCATCAAATAAAATTCTGAGACTCCTTTTTACTTTTTGACACACCAGTGAAATGTTTGTTATATCAAGGTCGCGCTGCGTTAGCAGCTGCAAATGAAGATGGCATGCCTGATGATGCAGCTGATGAGATCATGGAGCGAATAGTACGTTCAGCTACACAGAATTCACAAGATCGCGCCCAGCCACGTGAACGGAGACGCTCGCGCGCCAACCGTAAATCAGGTACGTTAGAATTTACATCCCAGCCAACCGCAGTTTACAGTTGATAATATGTCAGCATGAGCCAGATGGGAGTGGTAATAGAATCTTATCCTCCATTATATCCTGATCCGTCTCTCTCTCTTTCTCTCTTAGTGAGGAGGACATTAAAGAATGATTTGACCCCGGAGGAGGCACAAGCCCTTGGGTTTGGAAGCCTCTGTGATGCAGGTGTGAAGATTCTGTATTAGGGTTTGCAGCTTGTACTGTTTAATCTTTTTGAGCACCAGAAGCCTTTTTGGGTTTAAGATGATTTTTTCCTGTAGTGTTCCTAACATTAGATTTTTTTTCTTTTGTAGTGATGGATTCAGTGACATCGTAGAGGGACTACAGAACGTCTCAGCAGGAACAGCAAAACAAGCAAAGACTGTACTGTTATTTGCAAGAATCTCTGTTTTCTGAGCGTTTTAGTAAAAAAAAATTACAATTGCAGTATTCCTTTAATAACATTACTTTGGGTAATACACACTCTTTCAGCAACTCTTTGCTGAATTCTTTTGATTAGAGAGATTTAACACGGGAATTTTTGTTCGGTTTTAGGGATTTTCTTTATTTTGAAGAATAAATGTCCTGAAAACACTAGAAAGTGTTCAGTATTAAAACTCAGGAAGAGTAATGAAGTGACCCTTACAGTGACTGAGGGGATGCGATCGAGGAAAGCGGACGAGGACGCGTTAAAATGAGGACTGATTTTTCTCTCTCTGTAGTACGTGGGCTTTAAGCAGTGCCTTTCATTAATAGCTTTAATTCGCTGTTTATTTTTCTCTGCTTATTTTATTTTACTGCTTATTTTATCAAGCACATTTGACCATTTGTTTATGTTCTAATTCATTAAAGAGAATAGCCTTGAATGACATTACTGTAATAATGTTTTGTACAGTAGGATGGAGCTGAACCATCCTGCACACATTATTTGGGAGATTTATGGTAAAATTAAAGATTTATATTGGTTACATATGAACAAAAGCCATATTTATGTATTTTTAAAGTGTAATTTAATGGTTGATATTACCTTTAATTTCAAATTATTCTGAAAAAAAGACCTTGTAATATTTTGGTTTGTACAAAATTTCCAAATGCCCTTCTTTAACACTGTTATGTAGTATGTTTATATTTTCTGTGTATTACATGCTGTTGTACTGTATAAATGTGTTACACTTTAATTTAATGAAGATATTAAAATAAACCTTGCACAGTCATGAACACAGCTGTGCTTTACGTTTACACACAGCACTTGATATGTACTACAGTGCATGGCTTTTATTTATTTATTTATTTAAAAAATTAAAAAAACAATAAAAGCGAGTGTTTTGTGCAGCTGAGGTTGTATTTTGTTTTTAATGGATGAAGGTTTGCAATAATTTATTTTCTCTGCATTGTAATTCCCATTGTAAAGCCATGCCTGCTTTGATCAAAAGGTGCAAGGAGTCACTGATTAATGTACTGTGTTTAACAGAAACGTGGATTAAACCGAACGAGTTTGTAGCATTAAATGAAGCTAGTCCTCCCGGGTACAGTTACATACATCAGCCCCGTCTAACTGGTAAAGGAGGAGGCGTCGCAGTCATCTATAATGATAATCTAGACATCACACAAAAACCTAGTCATAAATTCAACGCATTTGAAGTTCTTTATTCTAACATAACATTTGTAGCCACTAAAAATAAGTCTACCCAGGTGATTCCACTAATTATTATTTACAGACCCCCGGGGCCATGTTCGGAATTCCTATTTCTTCATGAGTTTGCGGATTTCATCTCTAACCTGGTTATATCTTTAGACAAAGCATTAATTGTTTGATGCTTTATATTCATTTGGCTAATCCAGAAGACCCTCTGAGAACAGCAGTTAAATAGACAGGCAGTACTTTACTGAACCCCAAGGGGGAAATCTGGTGTCACAACAGCCAGAAAAACAAGATCAACAAGGACGACTAAAACTTAACAGTTCCTAATATTTTATAAATGCACAATAAGCTCCAAATATACCACAAATAAGAGGAAAAATACACATATAAATATCTCTCCAAGTTACTGTAAGATTCCTGTACAGATTAACTGTATGAAATATATTACAGGCTGGCAGGCTTAAAACTGTACTTTAGATATATGTGATGAGCAGTTGTAGTAGTGTGTGTATAAAAATGTATAGTAGTCATAAGTAAAGTGGCAGTGTGTGTGTGTGTGTGTGTGTGTGTGTGTGTGTGTGTGTGTGTGTGTGTGTGTGTGTGTGTGTGTGTGTGAACGTGCAGCGTCTAGAATGTCTGCGTAGCTCCCCGACCTCGTTGTTGACTCATTGTAGAGTCGGACAGCAGTGGGGAAGAATGACTTGCTTCTTGTTTGCTATTGTGCATGATCCTCTCAATTCTGTCCACCATCCGCCTTTACACTACCACCTCCAGGATGCCCAGGTGTCCAGCCTAGGACGGAGACAGCTTCTCTCATTACCTTATTCAGCTTCATTGCATAGCCAGCTCTGATCCTTTGGCTTAGGGTCCACCAAGTGCATCCAAAACGCACAATAAACAAACTGCTGTTTTAAAACATTTAACAATGATTCAGATGATGAATTATGATCAGAGGAGCATGAATAATAATAATAATAATAATAATAATAATAATAATAATAGCCTTGCTGTGAATTATTATATCACACGTTTGTGGTATCATGCAAACATTTATTAAATATTTATAATCATATAGCGTAAGCTTGAATAAGGTCATTATTTCAGATACAGTAAAAAGGTTTACAGCAGATTGTCTTCCTATTTTACATCATATCTAATAATTAACCCATGCAACATGCTAAAATAATTTACGATAGCTTAATGAAGGAATCGAGTTTTGAAGAAAAATGATGTTTCCTAACACATTATAATCTGAATATATAATTCATGATTCTAGAATGAGTAAAATCATCTAGTTTACAATGCTAATAATTAATCTAATGGAAATATAAAACAAACCTCTGGCCTTCATTTCTCCTCCATCGTGTCCTGGTCTTGATTGCAGTGAACATCTTCATCTTGAATCGATTCCTTCAAAGGGAGAAGGTATATTATTTATTTTGTGTTTGATTATAATGTAGTTAATTAAAGAACATTTTTATTCGTGTGTGTATGAAGTCCATTGTGTGTGTCATATTATTGCACTGATCACTGAAGAAGTTCATATCAGGACTTATATAACTTACATAGTTGGTAGCAGATGAAGTTCATTTTCTCCTCATAGTCTCTGTTCTCCAGGATGTTAGATTCAGCTTTTTGGGCTCCACAACAGAAACGTGGGGCAGGGCATGAAGGCATAAGGCTCACGTTCCCCAGTCTTTGTTCTCTAATCGAGACCTGGTTCACCCAGAACCATGATCCATCCAGGAAGCGCAGCCCGGTCCAGAAACTGGGTGTCAGAATTTCACTGCTTTTGCTGTTGACCACAAGGTGATCTCTCTCTGTGTCCAGACTTACCAGGTCAGTGTAGTTCATCCTGCAGTACCTCAGAGCTTCTTCCCAGGTCTTCATCTTCTGCACCACGATCAGCTCTGGCTCCCAAGCGTAGCAGATGAAGGTACGGTAATCTTTATGCCAATGATTGTTTGTATATACACAGTTAGCATCGATTGTCTTGGATGGATCGTTCTTGCCCCAGTGTGTGAAAGTCAGTAAGCTTCCATCAGACCACTGAGTAAAGGATCAACATTTTAAAATGTATTTCTTGCAATAGTAGGATTCAAAAATACTGACACCAGTCTGTAAAACATATGCAGACAGAACACACAGTAAACCTGTGCAGACTCAGCGGTCAGCCTGAGTAAAGCTCTGTGTTTCCCAGTCTGCATTCCTCTGATTATTCACGTTTCACATAAACACCATCTAATGCACACAAACGCCATCATCACCCCTTTTACCCACAGAGTGGAGTTTCATTCATCCATCCACTCATTAAATCCCTTCACTTTTCCTCTCTACACTTACTGTATTTTAGCACTGAACCAATTAACCTGAACCACACTGATCCACTTAACCTGAACAAAGCTGATCCAATTAACCTGAACGAAGCTGATCCAATTAACCTGAACCACACTGATCCAATTAACCTGAACAAAGCTGAACCAATTAACCTGAACAAAGCTGAACTCATTAACCTGAACAAAGCTGAACCAATTAACGTGAACAAAGCTGAACCAATTAACCTGAACAAAGCTGAACTCATTAACCTGAACAAAGCTGAACTCATTAACCTGAACAAAGCTGAACCAATTAACCTGAACAAAGCTGAACCAATTAACCTGAACCACACTGATCCACTTAACCTGAACAAAGCTGATCCAATTAACCTGAACGAAGCTGATCCAATTAACCTGAACCACACTGATCCAATTAACCTGAACAAAGCTGAACTCATTAACCTGAACAAAGCTGAACTCATTAACCTGAACAAAGCTGAACCAATTAACCTGAACAAAGCTGAACTCATTAACTTGATCCATGCTGAATCATGTTTGGTAATGTGGGACATCTGTAGATATCTGTAGATATCTGTAGATATCTGTAGATAATTTGAACTGCCTTCATGTCCATTTCTCTGCAGTATTAGATTTTATGTACAGATGCATTAGCGATGTGAGTGTGTACCTTATGCTTTATGGGTGAACAGAACAGCTGCGATTATAAGGAGTGACTGAGGGGCTATCCGACAGGAGCTCAGTGTGATACGAGCATCTCACAGCTCGTCACCAGAAGACCCCAGTACAGGAAAATCTGAGGACAGCTAACGTATATTTTAAGTATCTATTAGGTCTAACAAAATCAAATACAACACCACAAATGTCGTGATTTAATGTTGTAGATAAACTTGTGAAATTTAAGATGGACCAAAACATTACTTATACTTTTGTGCAAGCGGCATGCGGACATCAGTTTTTATTTATTCCGTTAGACCCATACAGCATGCGGAAGTGATCAGCTGATCTTTCAGCGTACTGATTAATGTATTAAAGGAGAGTGATTTAGAGGAATACACTCACTGTCCACTATAATAGGAACATCTGCACACCTGCTCATTCATGCAGTTATCTAATCAGCCAATCACGTGGCAGCAGCACAGTTCATACAATCACGCAGATAAATCTTAAGAGCTTTAGTTAATGTTCACATCAAACATCAGAATGAGGAAACAGTGTGATCTCTGTGACTTTATCCGTGACATGGATGTTGGTGCCAGATGGGCTGGTTGGAGTTTTTCAGAAACTGCTGATCTCCTGCTGGGATTTTCACACACAGCATTCTCTAGAGTTTACACAGAATGGTGAAGGATATTGTAACTCATATAATCACTCTTTACAACTGTGGTGAGCAGAAAAGTATCTCAGCATGCACAACACATCAAACCTTGAGGTGGATGAGCTACGACAGCAGAAGACCACATCGGGTTCCTCTCCTGTCAGACAAGAACAGGAATCTGAAGCTCTCATGGACACAGGTTCACCAAACTTCTACTGTCCAGTCAAGGTTCGAAGTTTTGTTCATGCTGAGATGCTTTTCTGCTCACTACGGTTGTAAAGAGTGATTATATGAGTTATTATATCCTTCTTGGCAGCTCAAACCAATCTGGCCATTTTCCTCTGATCTCCCATCAGCAAGGCGTTTCCACACACAGAACTGTCTCTCACTCAGTGTCTTTTGTTTTTCACACCATTCTGTGTAAACTCTAAAGACTGCTGTGTGTGAATAGGTGTATGATGATTACATTTGAAAATGAGATTAACTGTGATTAAGGGGAACAGTGGCTCAGTGGTTAGCACCGTTGCCTTGCACCTTGGGGGTTGGTGGGTCGAATTAGCAAACACTGAGAACAGAGGACCACATGAAGGTGTTTCTGTGAGCACAGTAATGTAGCAGAGGCTATATGCTAGTGGCCTCCTGCCTGGTTGCGTAAACAGTGGTCCTGAAGCTGCAAAATCTTAATGACAATACAAAGAAAAGTATAATTACAAATTGTAAAGTTGTTCCCTACACCAGCCCCAAACAGATCTTCTACTTAGGGCTGCCTCGAAAAGGGCAAGATGGAGGGATGATAGGAAGGAGTGGGCAGCAGAGCAGGTGGCAAAATGTACGTCTGCAGCAGGACATTATCTAACTGAATATTTTGGGCAATGATACTGACATTAACATCGTTTATTCATAAATACTATTTATTAGATATTTACATATTTGTATTTATTACACTCACCCCTAAGAAATAAACAAAAATCATTTCGGTTAGATTAACTACCCAGCCATACAAAGCAATACAGGATAGGATACGCAACCACGTATACAGTGGAAGATGTCAGCAGGGGAGCTAAAATTATCTACACACCACACAGACGTACACCATTCATCACCCAAGTCCACCAAAGAAAATCAATAAATAATACAAAATAAATAATACAAAAAAAAATCAGG
Organism: Pangasius elongatus; assembly: GCA_033441825.1. Classification (NCBI taxonomy): domain Eukaryota; kingdom Metazoa; phylum Chordata; class Actinopteri; order Siluriformes; family Pangasiidae; genus Pangasius; species Pangasius elongatus. The sequence goes on along the minus strand of JAKKZN010000009.1, from coordinate 174,069 downwards.
AAAAAATGTACCATACATTAAACTCTCTCTCTGTCTCTCTCTCTCTCTCTCTCTCTCTCTCTCTCTCTCTCTCTCTGTTCAATTCAGTTCAATTTTAGCAGGATCTGATTTCAGTCAGTGTTCAGAACCACAAAGCTGAAATGGTTTTCCCACAAAAAAGTACTATAGAAATTGACACCAGGTTTACAAGAAAACAGGAAGTTTGGTTTTGATGTCAGCTGTGTATGGAAATGATGTTTAGACCAAAACATTTACACCAACACTTTTACATTTAGGCACGTAGCAGAGATGTAGAAGAGCATTGGATTTGCTCTCAGATACCACCTGCTCCTCCACTGAGGCTTCAGCACCCTCTGGTGGTCACAGGAGGTGCGACACATCACGGCACTACACATTGAGTGTTTACGGAAAAGATTCAACATTCATGAGGCTTCTGGTGCTCTGCTGCTTCACCAAATTCAAACAGAGTCTTAAGCAACACCTCACTACTCTACAGATCCTTCACTGCAGTCTGTAGTAGCTGTAGATGCCTCAGACTTTGGAGTCAGCACAGGCTATTTTAAAATGTATCTTTGGGCATATTTCTCTAAAAACTCACCTGCAGAGTTTTTAAACTGGGAAACAGAGACTGTTGGAAGTACAGACCAGGCATGTCAAAATCATTTCCATAACACACTCATTTCCCATCTGTCTGCTATTGGCATTACCGACTCAGCTCTCTCATCTCCTATATTACTAATACATCTCAGTTTGTTACTCTTGAGAAATATAAATCCTCCTCTGACCCTGTTCCTCATGGTGTCCCCAGGGATCAGTCCTTGGCTTCTCTTCATTATTTACATGTTGCTCCTTAGTCAGATCATTTGCCACCATGGTCTTCATTTTCACGGCTACACTGATGATACGCAGATTTCATATTAGCACCAAAACTTCCTCCAGCCAGCCACTCCCTACCCTTATATCATGTACTAGTGATATCAAACATCGAAATTTTTAACTTTCTAAAACTGAATCCCAGTAAAGCTGAAGTCTTTTTATATCTGTCACCTGATGTGTACCTTTCCAGAGCTGCTGCTTTTGCGTGAATCTGCACTTGGAAACTGAAAGGTCATAGAAAAACAGCTGTTTATATTCAGGCTATAAGGCAATTCCTGTGATTCCACGCAGGGGTTGGAAAAGAAAGTGACTGTAACCTTGAAGGAAAGTAGTTATTCCTGAGATTAGAAAATAGTTAAAGGGGTGTATTCATTTTTATGCACTGCACATCATTAATGTAAAACATTACGTCTTGAACATGACCACAAACAACAATGTTGTAAGCATCAAGAGACTCGTAAGCCTTCGAGTTCTCTCTCGTACAAACAGAGATGTGTATATGTGTCCGGTTACTGCAGGCTGGAACTCCGCTTAGCGTCATTTAGACACTGACAGGACAGAGAGCCATAAGGACCTTCTAGAGTTACAGAGAGCCATAAGGACCTTCTAGAGTTACACAGAGCCATAAGGACCTTCTAGAGTTACAGAGAGCCATAAGGACCTTCTAGAGTTACAGAGAGCCATAAGGACCTTCTAGAGTTACACCATTTGAAAGTGTTAGTTTAGATGAATAGCACCCCGTGTCTTTTAGTGTTAATCCATAATAATACGTGGAGAACATTTTAGCTAGTGTCAGTCTGATTCCTAAATAAAATTCTTGATAGAGTCTTCAGTCAGATTGTTACCAAGCAGCATCATATCGCTCTGCGACGGGTATTTTCGCAGCCAGGGTGCGCACACATCTCTCTTTTGTTTACAAAAAAAGACACAAAAAGGGTTTAATTGGTGAATCAAATGTTCTACTTCTGAATGTTCTGCTTTTTTTTATTACTGCAATGACTCCAAGTCCTTTGTCTCATCCATGTCACTGTAACCCCGCCTCTTTCAGCACCTTCAGTGCTGCATTTTCAAGCTCTTTCAATCCGTTCTTCAAAAGTGTTAATGTACAAACAAAAGAGATCCCAGCTGCCGCAGCACTTCCTACACCAGGAACCAAGCTGCACAGGTACTCCAGCGCTGCTCCTCCTGCTAAAGCAGACAGCGACAGTCTCGCGGTGGATTTCGTTGTCAACGCCACCACAAGAGGTGATTTTATGAAAGATTCCAACTGTGGCTTGTTGACTCGTTCTGAGAGTTTTTTAAGTGATTTATCATCAAGACCAAATGAGTAGAAGCACCTTGTGAAGAAAGCCACTAAAATACTGGCATCACATGCCACGGAGAGACCAGGTACTGGAGCTGCGGCGATGACTCCAGAGCAAAGGGCTGCAGCCCACGCTGCTTTCTCAAACATTCTCACCTTTTTCTTTAGCATTGCCTCGGAGGTGATGGGCACTGACTGCAGTAGAGCAGACTGTTTATGCTGCGGGAGATCTGACATCAGGGTTTCAATCAGCTTTTCAAAATCGAACGCTTTAATATCCTCTGAGGATATAAGGAAAACTTTCGGATTTTCAATTTCCTTCAAGTTTTCCAGGCAGTTACTTTTGATTCGTAAGAGCGTTTCTTCCTTATTAAAGCCCTTTTTTGTTTCTTCTGCTCGAATATCGTTGTCTATCTTAGACCTCACAAAGTAAAAGAGCTTTTTTCTCTTTTTGATCTCATTGGCCAACATGATGTCATTCTCTTTGAATCTCTCAGATGAGATGATGATGAAGAAATCATACCTGTTGAATTGCATGTTTTTAAGATATTTCCGAGCCTTAAACTTTGGGGTTCCTATTCCAGGCAGGTCCCAGAGCATCACATTGGGCATTGTGGGATGTTCGTAAGGCGTTGGTTCAGTTGTGGTTTCAGTAACTCCGGTTTTAGCTGCACCTTCATCATCTTCGTCCAGCTCTCTGATTGCGTTGATGAAAGATGACTTTCCTGTGCCTGATTCTCCGGTTACAGCGATATGAAGTGAGATGTTAAAGAACTGATCCATTTGTTTTCGTGCTTTTTTAGTTGCCTTTTTTAAAGTGGGCTCTCCTGAGGCCTGTAGAGCTGCGTTGGTGTCAGGATCTTCACTGGCCATTGTGTACAGATGTCAGGTCAGGATCAGATCTTGCAGCTGCGCTCTGTAAAAAGAGAATTTTAAATGAACCATGAAAATGTATTTAATAAAAGACTGGCCAGCTACTACTTTGTGGTCATTCCAACTTATTTTACAAACTGCAAATATTTTTCAATTTCAATATGTTCTGTGTATCCAGATAATTAAAAGCTTTATCCACTAGGGGGCAGAGCAGGGCTGAAACATGATTGTCCATCACTGGATTATTTTCCGTGACTCGTTCTGATTTTGCGAGTTCTCGTTTTTCCCTGTGAAGTGGCGTAGAGAAATAGTTCAGATAGGCTAACTGTGAACAAGCTCTTCTAGCTACTCTCCAAAACTTTCCCCCATTGATGTTGAGTGTCAGTCTGGTGCTGAGCTGAGAGCACATCATGCCACAGTGCCCCCTCTGGTGTACTTAAAAACAAGATTAATCCTTAACTGATCTTGTGTTATTATTACTGACACTGTACAAACAATCTACATAATGTTATGAAGCACCATAACCTTAACACCATATTAGATAATGTTTAACCACTTTTACACCACAGCGCTGTACAATTCTGGATTCTGATTCAGTAAGAGGTGCAGCTGCAGATCCTGAGCTCAGAATCAAACATCTGGAATGAAAATAAAAGGTGTTATGGAAACTGACTCCTAGTAGTCTCAGCCTCGGTCCAAGCTAAATGCTTGGTAAATCAAATAAAACAAACTAAGATCAAATAAAATGAACGTAAATTTAAATTTCATTTAAATTGTGTGTGTTAGAAGGAAATGACTCTCTGTAGGTTTCTGGTTCCTCCGGGACCTGAGTGTGATGTAACCCAACGACAGAACTCGGCTTGTCTAGAGCTTATTGAGCCTGTCGGCGTTCCCACAGCACCGCGCTGTAGAACACGAAAGACTGGAAGAACACGTGTAGCAGCTTCTCCACAGCGGGAATGTGACACGACAAAGCCGTGATCTGCGCTGATCTTACTCAGGTTACAAACATTCAGGAGCCATTGTGTAAGTAATACACACTGTGTGTGTGTGTGTGTGTGTGTGTGTGTGTGTGTGTGTGTGTGTGTGTGTGTGTGTGTGTGTGTTACAGTAAAATGCAGAGTAAAGAGGTGGTGTGGTGAAGTGGCGTTACAGTTACCACCTCAGAGTTGATTATTTTCCTATAACAACACATCGCCAAGTGTTTTATTCCTCTTACACCACAGCAATTTACCAGTTTTATTTATTAAAGTACGACATATCACACTTTTTATCCATTTATATTCACATTTAATGTTGTGGAATGTTAAAGAGACAAGTTCCTGTTGTTGCTTACGTTATAGCAGCTATAAACACTCGTTCCCTCACCAGCGTCTCTTTATTCTCTCTTCAAGTTAATAAGAAAATAATCGCAGCTCGTTCCGCACGTTACTGAGAAACCGCAAAGAAGCGTAAACTCCTCTGTCCTGAAGACGTCAGAAAACTTACAGTTACAGCTTCACCTCTGACTGTTACAGAGCGCTGACACTGGAGACTCCTTCCATACATGTTACATAAACGTGTCTTAACAGAAAACCTTTACACACTTTTCCTTGTTAACTAACAACGCTTTCTAAACCTGTTTAATTTTTATTGTGCTCCTGTTCAGTGAGACACGTAATAATCTTAAACTGCTGAAATCACACAGTCTAACTTCGGTTTAAAATACCACACCGAAGACATTTTGGAGCGCTGTTTTCAGAGGAACAGGAGCTTTGTGAAAAACGCTGTCGTATGATGGTTCACAATTCCAAGATTTCCAAACAGAACTGACTGTGATGCGGTTTTCTGTTTGATTGTGTTTGATTTTCATGTTTGCCTGATTTGTGTTGTGTTCAGGTTGTAATGAGTGCTGTGGTGTGTGCATGAACAGCATGGTGTTTTCTCTTTTCATTGTGAACAGGAAACTTTTGGGAAAAAGTTTTGGGACTAAATAAGAACTCAAGCCCTACGCAAAATACAAAAACTGGAACAAAAAAGTAAAAGCAGATTGTTAGTCCACAGTAACTGTCACAAATAACTCCACTTTCAGTGCACAGATCGATTCCCAGAGCTTTTCTCATGCTCCGTGTGCTTTTGTTTGTTTTGCCATTTGCTGTTTATTTTGGTTTTGGTCCTGTCTCGGCCCCGTTGTCATTGGCTTGAGCCCCATAAGTGTTTGCCTGCTGGTTCTTCATTTCATCACAAAGTCTTATCAGGCATATTTATCTTTAAGTCTGAGCATCGTTTTCAAGTCAATTCCATTTTATTTGTATAGCGTTTTTAACAGGGAACATTGCCCCAAAGCATCTTTACAGAAATATACAATTCTAGATACAAATTAATAATTGTTTATGGATTATCCTACTTTATTACTGCCTGAGAGTGTACTGATCAGTGTGGTGTGTATTGATAATGATAATGATAGTGTGGTGTGTATTGATAATGATAATGATAGTGTGGTGTGTATTGATAATGATAATGATTGTGTGGTGTGTATTGATAATGATAATGATTGTGTGGTGTGTATTGATAATGATAATGATAATGATTGTGTGGTGTGTATTGATAATGATAATGATTGTGTGGTGTGT
>JAKKZN010000009.1:140206-155785 GCA_033441825.1 Pangasius elongatus | reverse complement strand
TTTTATTTCAAATCCATTGTGGTGGTGTATAAAGGCAAAATCACAAAAACTGTCATTGTCCAAATACTTCTGGACCTTACTGTATATTATAGATGCAGGAATGCTCAGAGTTGTTATTATAAACTGCTGTAATAATGCGCTTTAATAAATAAACTCTAATGATGCTTAATAATGCTTTACGTAAACAATCAATTATTTACTAATTATTATTAATGCATAAATTACTGTATTCATAATTCCCAACCTTTTATCACTGTTAATAACAATATCATATTTATACCGTATGAATTAATGGTACTGTTCTACACCAAATGTAGTGCGCTAGACACTGCGTGTACAATTATTAGGCAAGTCAGCATTATGATCTGATCATTATTTCTGTGCATATTATCCAACTACTAACCACATAAACCTGAATGCTACCTGGGTATAATTATTTTCAGGTGAAGTTTAATTGTTTAATGAAGGAGGGTGTGGCTTAAAGCGATTAACACCCTCTATAAGGTGTGCAGAATGGGACAAAAAGAGATTTATCCGAGACTGAAAAGTCAAAAATTGTAAAATGCCTATCAGAGGAATGCAGCACACTGCAGATTGCAAAACTACTGAGTCGTGATCACAGGACAATCAAACGCATTGTTATGAATACTCAACAGGGTCGCAAAAAAAAAAAAAAAAAAAAACGTGTGGAGAAGAAAAGGCACAAGGTGACCACAAAAGACTAAGAATAATAAAATGTGAGGTTTACCAGAAACCCATTAGCCTCCAGTGCCACCATACTTCAGAGCTTCAGTCTTCCAGGAGTATCCTGAAGTACAAGGTGTCAGGTGCTCAGAGACATGAAACACGACCACCACTCAATAGGACATTTTTGCGTTGAAGATGGACTGAAAATCAACTCCCAGACATACTGCCAGTTACTAGAAGACACTTTCTTCAAATGGTGTTACAGGAAGAAGTCAGTAACATTCAGGAAGGCCATGATCTTCATGCAGGAAGTTGCTCCATCGCATACATCAAGGTACACCACTGCTTGGCTAGCTAGCAAAGGCATCAGAGATGACGGAATGATGACTTGGCCCCTTTCCTCACCTGACTTAAATCGTAGTGAGAACTTCTGGACCATTCTCAGGTGGGAGGTTTACAATGAAGGAAGACGGTTCACCTCTTTGAACAGCATTTGTGAGGCTGTGGAGGCAGCATCAGATCATCTAAAACTGATCATGAACAGATCATTGGATGGAAGGCTCATGGAGGTTCTTGAAAAGAAGGATGGCTATATTCATCACTGAATAGTTTTGAAAGGCCAAAATTGTTGAGAAACTGAGACCATTGTATTCGTTCACCAGTAAAGTTAATCTGAGAAATACCATGTGCCTAATAATGGTGCACACAGTGTACGTCCACTAAAAGGCATAAGAGATGTTCATCGTTTACTCATTTAGGTTGTTTTTAGCGGTGCAAGCTAACTTTAGCTCGCTAATTCACACTATTGCTGCTAAGCTATAGTATAAACTCGTCACTTTGAAATAATAATAAATAAATAATTTCATCTTTTTCTTCATATTTTGCATCAGAGTCATATTTCAGTAAACTAATGTATATTAACAAGTAACACGGACCTGCTCATGAATATTAATGACCAGTGGGCGGTCTCAGTGAGTTAAAGGTCACCGGTCACTGTATGTTTTCAGTGTGTGAGTGCATAAAGTGCTTAGAACACAACACGCGCGCACACACACACAGAGTAAACCTTCTACTGTGTATGTGTTTGTAGACGAGCTTAGTAACACATGTAAAGAAAACGAAAGCAGCAAATTAAATTAATACTGAGAGATAATCTGTCACTAAAGTAAGTGTGTGTGAGAGTGTGTGGACATTAAAAGCTAGTCGTAGGTGGATGTTTTATACACACACACACACACACACACACACACACACACACACACACACACTTGGCCCTGAAGCTCTTCAGCTCTGAAAGGTATTTGCTGTTTTAAATGACTGCAGAATTACCGGTTGCCCTGGAAACAGACTGCTTGGGCTGTGCGGGTAGTGTGTGTGTGTGTGTGGTGGGGGCAGGAGGGAGGTTCACATGGCCTTAAAGTGTAGCTCAGCTTGCGCTGTAGAACTGAACATCGTGTACCAACGTGACCGTGCAAAAAAAAAAAAAAAATAATAATAATACAACCTTTATCTCTTGTCCCTGCCCCTGATTTCTGTCTCATAATGCTGTCCGTTCTTTAAACGAGGACAGCTAGAGGAACATTTCAGCCTCACAATTAAACCTGAGTAGCTGTATAACTTCATCCTGAAGCTGTTGCTGTGGAAACAACCGCACTGACACACACACACACACACACACACACACACACACACACACACACAGAGCACAGCTCCGAGTCTGTCAAAACAACAGTAAACTTCTCCCACACCTTGAGACTGAATACACACACAATAAGTGTATATGTATATAACAGGTACATGACAAATGGACAGACAGATAAATCTAGAGGAACACACTCAGCTAGCCAGGTATGAAGACGGAAACACAGACACGCAGACATGCAGATAGACAGGTGGACAGTTAGACGGACAGACAGACAGACAGGTGGACTGTTAGACGGACAGACAGACAGGTGGACAGTTAGATAGACAGACAGACAGACAGACAGGTGGACAGTTAGACAGACAGACAGGTGGACAGTTAGACAGACAGACAGACAGGTGGGGAGTTAGACGGACAGGTGGGCAGTTAGACGGACAGATAGACGGACAGATAGACGGACAGTTAGATAGACTAGAGATATGGACAGGTTGAACAGACAGACAGGTGGACAGTTAGACAGACAGACAGGTGGACATTTAGACAAACAGACAGATAGACAGGTGGACAGTTGAACAGACAGCTGGACGGTTGAACAGACAGACAGGCAGACAGGTGGACGGTTGTACAGACAGGTGGACGGTTGAACAGACAGCTGGACGGTTGAACAGACAGACAGACAGACAGACAGACAGGTGGACAGTTAGACAGGCAGACAGGTGGACGGTTGTACAGACAGGTGGATGGTTGTACAGACAGACAGGTGGACAGTTAGACAGGCAGACAGGTGGACAGTTAGACAGGCAGGCAGGTGGACAGTTAGACAGACAGACGGACAGGTGGACGGTTGAGCAGACAGACAGACAGGTGGACAGTTAGACGGACAGACAGGTGGACAGTTAGACGGACAGACAGGTGGACAGTTAGACAGACAGGCAGGTGGACAGTTAGACAGACAGACGGACAGGTGAGCAGTTAGACAGATAGACTAGAGATATGGACAGACAGATAGCTGTAGACAGACAGACAGGTGGACAGTTAGACAGACAGACAGGTGGACAGTTAGACAGACAGACAGACAGGTGGACGGTTGAGCAGACAGACAGGTGGACAGTTAGACAGACAGACAGACAGGTGGACAGTTGAGCAGACAGACAGACAGACAGGTGGACAGTTGAGCAGACAGACAGACAGACAGGTGGACGGTTGAGCAGACAGACAGACAGGTGGACGGTTAGACAGACAGGTGGACGGTTAGACAGACAGACAGGTGGACGGTTGAACAGACAGGTGGACGGTTGAACAGACAGGTGGACGGTTGAACAGACAGACAGGTGGACGGTTGAGCAGACAGACAGGTGGACGGTTGAGCAGACAGACAGGTGGACGGTTAGACAGACAGACAGTTAGACAGGCAGACAGGTGGACAGTTAGACAGAGAGACAGACAGACGGACAGGTGGGCAGTTAGAAAGATAGACTAGAGATATGGACAGACAGATAGCTGTAGACAGACAGACAGGTGGACGGTTGAGCAGACGGACAGACAGGTGGACAGTTAGACGGACAGACAGGTGGACAGTTAGACAGACAGACAGACAGACAGACGGACAGGTGGACAGTTAGACGGACAGACAGGTGGACAGTTAGACAGACAGACAGGTGGACAGTTAGACAGACAGACAGACGGACAGGTGGGCAGTTAGACAGATAGACTAGAGATATGGACAGACAGACAGACAGACAGACAGACAGGTGGATGGTTGAGCAGACAGACAGTTAGACAGACAGACAGACAGGTGGACAGTTAGACAGACGGACAGACAGACAGATAGACAGGTGGACAGTTAGACAGACAGACTAGAGATATAGACAGACAGACAGGTGGACAGTTAGACAGACATGCATAGGCAGTTTGATAAACTGACGGAGAGTGAGACAGATTGTAAGTCAGACAGACAGACAGTAAGACAGACAGGTAACTGGGCACAGCTGGAGTTTAGTCAGTGTGTAGGACTGCAGCAGGAGGAGGCAGAATGATTTAGACTGTAAATTCTGCTTTCTCTGATCTGTTTCAGCCTGAGAGTGAAATCTCCACCACGGCAGAAGATTACTCCTCTGAGGTATGTGCATTTAACACGCTCTGTTACACACCTAACAACTTTACACTCCTAGCAAACACCCTACACAGGTAGCACACCACGCTGGAACATTTCTAGAACTCACACTGAAGTTTTTAGTTTGTGCTATTTCAGTGGAATTAGAAGCAGTGCCATTATGTAACATTGAGTTCTGTACTAGTCCTGAAGATCCAAAATTTAGGTCTTCAGTATTATTTCGTCAGGATTAGACCTTAACGATTAGACCTTCAGGATTACTGGGTCAGGATTAGACCTTCAGGATTATGGGTCAGGATTAGACCTTCAGGATTATGGGTCAGGATTAGACCTTCAGGATTACTAGGTCAGGATTAGACCTTCAGGATTACTGGGTCAGAATTAGACCTTCAGGATTACTGGGTCAGGATTAAGTCTCCAGGATTAGGTCCTCATGATTAAGGCTTCAGGATTATTGTGTCAGGATTACGCTTTAAGATTAAGCATGCAGGATTAGGCTATTATACCACACAATTCAAGATTATACATTTGAGATTATGCCATAATAGGGTTAGCGTTTAAATTTAAGACTGTGCCACTATATGCACAGTTAGACCTTTAAGCCTTTATGATTAGAGTACAAGATCCAAAACAATCCATTGAAGACTCAGGCTCAGAGACTACACCTTTAAGGTTTTACGATCATACCTTCTCAAGATGATACCTAGAGATTATTCTGGATAAGTTATTCTATTCTAAAAAAGATTTGAGATTATGAAGACATGTCTGGAATCCTGGATTTACTTCTTACAAGACCCTTTTAAATTGCATTACACTACAGTGTTGGTTAATTGTGAATTGACAGGTGAATGGTCATGAGACGGCCGAGAAACCGCTGGACGTTGGGGTATGGTAATTCATCTGATGAGCTTGTACTTGTTCGTCGCTAATCTATCAGTCTTACCTTCTCTTTCATGTGGTGTTTGGTTCCTCAGTGTTTGTGGCCATGATTTCCTCTAACTCACTAACCTGCTTGCTCTTTTTAATCCTCCGAGGCAGAGGAGCTTGTCTGCCTGTGAATGTTTAGATTTGGGGTGTGATGATGACTTGGTGTGGTGGTACACCTCGATAAAGAGGTGTGAAGCAGTCATGCCATTCACTTTATGTTAAGTTTGCATAGATGATGATGGGGAAAAAAATTCCCTTAAAATCATTTTTTTCTTTTTTTTAATTTACGTTTTTACTTTGTAAAAATCTCTGGTTCAAATTTATAGATGAGCCGCAGTCATGAAATTTTACATGTTCATTGCTCTCCCTAATTATAAGCTTGTTAAATTTCCCAGACTGGTGATTATTGTTTACAGAAAAGTGGAATAAAAATCTGTTTTTTATAACCATGCATGTCATTCACTTAATTAAACATTAAATGTATAATTTTTCAACAAACCTTTCTGTAAAATTCTTTCTCTTGAGAGCATCTACACAGTGATCTAATTCATTCATAAAACAGTATCCAAAGGTTAGATGTTTATTTTTTTTAATGCAGTATGCATGTTTAATTATATGGAGCTTCATTTGCATAAATAAATTAATAAATACATTTTTGGAAAGGTTCCAATACCGAATACGTCCAATACAAAATACTACCTGTAAGAATATCAGCAGTCCATTGGGGAAGACTGATGGTTGAACTGGTCACCTGGTTTTTCTCAGCTTAAAAAACACCAAAAGCCTTTTAAGCTCAGCGAGTAATCTTTCACTGTTGATATGAAAAGCTATGTAAGCTACGCTAAGCGTAATCTTAACAAGAATCTTTAACCGTATCAGCTTCCTGACTGCTGCAGTCAAAGCCTTGCACTGCTGCTGTTGTTGTACACAGCATTTAATGTTGTCCTGTCTGTAAAAATGGGGAGCTGTCAGTACAGTGTGATGTCCTAGATACAGTGTTATTCTGTTAGATAACAAGGACGATTAAATACTGTGTGTGAATCATACCGCTACACCCCTCGTTTGAATCAGAGGCCATGAGCTGCAGATCTCTGGTGCACATTAACTTTGCCTTCACAGCGGGGAATAGCAGGAAGGGGGCTGCTCGGCTCTTTGTGTGTACATTACCCTGGAAACTTCGTTTGTGCAGAGAGAGAGAGAGAGAGAGAAGGTATTATGAAAAAGCTTTTAAGCTGCCAAAGGTAAAACCTTTTAGACCCAGACAGACAGAGACGTAGGAAGAGAGTAACAGAAGAAAAAACTGAAAGATAAAGAGAAAAAGGAAGAACATTTAAAAAAGGTGCTTTCACACGTTTGTTTTGTTTTAATAAATGCCTAGTGTGTGTTGAGTTTTTTTTGCGCGGTTCTTTAGTCAGGTGAGAACGCAGCAATCACACTTGGGTCCGAGGGCGTCTGATCCGAGGTGGTCTCGGTCCGCTTCCAGTCGAGCTCTAGTGAGAAAGCGAATCGACTTGGCTACAGGATGAGTGCAGAATCAAACGTCGTGTGTTTTGGGTTGCAGTGGTTTTTTTGTGAGTTGTGAAATTAATCCATGAGATGCAAACTAAGCCACAGGACAGAGCTGTAGTGCTGCAGACATGCCGTATGTTCTGGAGATTTGGACTGACAAACAAAACAAAATGAGAAAATAAACTCTGCATGTGACGCACAAAATGTTTTTAGCTCATTACTTGTATAATTATCTCATCATTTTACTGAGCCCTGGCTGCATGTTCTCCATGCTCGAGTGAAATTTTTTTGTTCTGATTTGGACTCTGTAAATGGATAAATAATAGGTGTGAAAGCACTCTAACAAGCAATCAAGAAAGAAAGAGATTATATGGGAAAGAGTTACATAACTTTTACCTAATTTCCTTCTTTTCTCTGTTCAGGAAGAGGAGGAGGAGCTCTATGCTCCCAGCAGATTACAGGAGATGGAGAACGAACTCGCCGCCAAAAACATGGCGGTGGAGGAATTGAGCCGAGAGCTAGAAGAAATCAGAGCTACGTTTGGAGCTGAAGGCGTACAACAGGTACTGGTCCACAGTTTGATCTAATTTAGTCAGTAAACATCGACTGGTTGAAAAAGTGTAAAATGTGACGTGGAATAAGTGATACCGTCGCCACTGGCTCGCTCATTAGGGATAAATTCACAGTGATAAATTCACATATTTACAATATATTTTTTGTTAATCCATTTATTTCTGTAAAGCTGCTTTGTGACAATGTCCATTGTTAAAGCGCTATACAAATAAAACTGAACTGAACTGATACCTGTTCTGTGGTGAGGTAACAACACTTTTATAAATTACACGTTTAAATGGGGCAGTCGTGGCCTAATGGTCTGAGAGTCGGACTTGTAACCCGAAGGTGAACCTGAAGGTCGTGGGTTCGNCGTGGGTTCGAGTCTCGGGTCCGGCAGGGATTGTAGGTGGGGGGAGTGAATGACCAGAGCTCTCTGCCACCCTCAATACCACGACTGAGGTGAGACCCTTGAGCAAGTGTGAGGCCTTATGGTCTCAGTGAAATCACCTTAGTATAGTTTGTTGTAGTAAGTGGGGCAGTGGCAGCTCAGTGATTAGGGGCTACTGATTGGAAGGTTGTGAGTTCAAATCCCAGCACTGCCAAGCTGCCACCGCCGGACCCCGAGCAACGGCCTTAACTGCTCAGATGTATAAATGAGATAAATGTAAGTCACTGTAGATAAGAGCGTGGAACAAAAGCTGTAAACGTAAATCCACTGAGGTGGTATATAGTTATTGTTAAACGGTTATCTTAATGTTCTATGTACGCTGCATGTGTGTGTGTGTGTGTGTGTGTGTGTGTGCGCGCACATGTGTGTGTGTGCGCACGTGTGTGGTTCTAGCTCCAGGACTTTGAGGCAGCGCTGAAACAGAGAGATGGCATCATCACACAGTTAACGGCGAACCTGCAGCAGGCTCGGGCTGAGAAGGACGAGGTGATGCGCGAGTTCCTTGACCTCACTGAAAAAAGCCAGAAACTACAGGTCCAATTTCAACAGGTACCACAATTTATCTGACTGAAACACTGTCTTATGAGAACTAATATAACTATAACTATAACATGTGAGAAATCAGACATCACATGATTTTACCTACCTGATCATCCTGGTACAGCTAACAGGTACTCAACAAATGTTTAGTACAACCGCTGCCACGTTTAATAGAACCTAAAGAACATGCGCACACAGCCATGCAGATAGTACATCTAGCTGGAAAAAGTAACACTTAACTACTGGAACCTCCTGGGACCACACCTAACAGAACCAGCAGGCACGCTTGTCAGAACAAATGTGTACACTTAGCAGAAACAACAGGTACCATATAAACTCACCTATCTGAGCAACAGCTGTTACACCTGTTAGACCACCTTTTCCCACTCTGAGAATAATATGAACTTCCTTTTAGTATTTCACTGCCTCAGTGTGGTTCTCTGAACAGGTATACAAACAGGTAAAACTTTTCTGTATCCCCTTTAACACGGTTGTGTTAATTGTAGTTGCAGGCAGGCGAGTCATTAAGGAGCTCCAGTATCAGCAGTGCTGCTGCGGATCTCCTGCAAGCCAGACAACAAGTCCTACTTTATCAGCAACAGCTGGATGAGAAAGATGCAATGGCCAGAAGCCTCCACATGCAGCTAGAGAAAAGGGATGGAAAGATCAAAGGTCTCCAGGAGCAGTTAGAGGACAGAGACGGAAATGTCAGTAGTCTCCAGATGCAGCTAGAGGATAGGGATGGAAAGATCAAAGGTCTCCAGGAGCAGTTAGAGGACAGAGACGGAAATGTCAGTAGTCTCAAGATGCAGGTAGAGGATAGGGATGGAAAGATCAAAGGTCTCCAGGAACAGACAGAGGAGATGGACGATAAAGTCAAACGTCTTCAGGAGCAGCTACAGGAGAGTGAGGCTAAGGTCAACGGTCTCCAGGAGCAGATGTCGCAGATCCAGCAAAGGATGTCTGAACTTGAGATGGTGGGTGAACTTTACTATCATTAACTATCCGAATTGGTATTCTTCAGCTTCATCTAATTCTGCTTGAGTTGACTTGAGTATATGTTTTCCCTTCTTTGGTTTACTGCATGACACGATTTAAAACGTTCTCTCCACATTTGATTGCGAACTGATCCATAAGTCAGATAAATCTGAAATATAATACTAGCTTTTTCCTCTGTTATCAGGTCTCAAGGGATACAGAAGAATCTTTTACCCAAAGACTTCAAGAGAAGGACTTGCGGATTGAAGAACAGGAAAGGCTAGTGCTAGAGCATCAACAATCAGTAATCCAACTCCGAGACATTCTCCAAGAGTCCGAGAAGCGTTTCCTTAACATTAGTGAACAACTGAAAGCAAAAGTCCATGAACTAGAAGGCTGTGAAACAGAGCTGCTGGCTTCCAAGGAGAAGGAGAGACTTTCATCAGGTGAAGTCTTGCAACTGATGGGCACTGTGGAGGCCCTTCAAAAACGCTACCATCAGGGCAGCCAATCAGAAGGCGAGGTTCTCCAGAGGGCAGAGCAAGATGCTACACGAAGGCTGGACCACCTGAGGGCAGAACTGGACGAGATGTATGGGCAGCAGATTGTTCAGATGAAACAAGAGCTCCTTGCTCGGCACACGGAAGAGATGACAAATATCCTTAATCAGCATTCCACAGAACTGAAGATTGTCTCGGACCAGCATCACATTGATATTGAGCGATTAACATCTCAATTGACTCAAAGCACAGGAGAGGTCAATGCCCTGAATGTCAGGGTGATTGAGCTCCAGCAACGGCTGCAGGAGGTGCAGGTCTTGCGAGAAAAAGCTGAACATGACCTCACACAAAGGTCTGAGGAAAAGATATTGCTGCAAAACCAGGTGCACCAGCTCATAGAGGACTTACGCTTAAAAGATCAGGAGAAGAGCCAATCAGAGGTGCATTTCCAGCTTCATGCTACAATAACTGACCTTCAGGCTCAGCTAGTATCTGCTCAGGAAGCCTCAATTGAGCTGGAGGCTAAGCATGAATCTGAAATTACCAACTACCGGATCAAGCTAGAGATGCTGGAAAGGGAAAAGGATGCAGTACTTGATCGCATGGCTGAGTCGCAGGAAGCTGAGCTTGAACGCCTCCGCACGCAGCTGCTATTCAGCCATGAGGAGGAACTTTCTAGGCTTCGTGAGGACCTTCAGCACGAGAGCCAGATGAATGTGGAGAACCTGCGGGATGAGCTCAACCAGCGACACAAGGAGACTGTCCAACAACTCCGCGATGGATATGAGGAACGGGTGAGGGTGGCTGAGGATGAGCGGTCAATTTTGGCAGCAGAAAGAACCTCACTGTTGCAGGAGATTGTCACTCTGAAAAATGATCTGAGCCAAGCTCTGGAGAAATCTCAAGTGGAGGAACTGGTCTCACAACTGAAGGCCCTGCAGGCAGAGATTCATGAGCTAAGACAGAGACAAAGTGAAAAGGTTGAACCTGATGGGATACTGTGCAAAAATGAACTGACAAGGGACTCTGAGCAGAGCTGGGAGAGAATGGAATCTGAAAATAAGCTTCTGAAAGAAACAAATGCATCCCTGTCAGAAGAACTGAAGTCTCTTGAGGAGGATAACAAGATGCTGATGAAGAAAATGGACAGTCTGATTTCAGAGAACAGGCAAGCAAATGAGATAGCTGAAGAACTAAGAGCTGAAAATGAGAGGCAGAAAAGCACGTTCTCATTTGCAGAAAAGAACTTTGAGGTGAACTACCAGGAGCTGAGAGCAGAGCTGGAAGAAAGACTTCGGGAACAGATGCTGCAGTATGAAACAAAACTCCAGGGCCTTGAAACACAGCTTCATAATTTAAAGTCCGGAAAAGAGCATGGATCCATTCAGAGTATGAAGGAAGAGAATGAAGAACAAGATGGAGGAGCATTAGTGGAAAAAGACATGACAGAGCTGATGGAGAAGCTCCAAACTGTGGAGCTGGAGAGGGCAGGGCTAGTGAAACAGGTGGAACAGAAGGAGACTGAGATAGAGAACATGAAACTAGACAGTGCAAAGCTGGTGGAACAGATTAAAAGGGGGGAAGTGGAGTTTAGGAAAGTAGAGCAGGAGAAGACCAGGTTATTGGAACAGGTGGAGCAAACAGAGGCAAAGGTCAAGATGGTGAAGCTAGAGAGGGCAGGGCTTCTTGAACAGCTGGAGAATAAAGAGGTGGAGCTAAAGAGGTTGGCGCTAGAGAGAGCAGGGTTGGAAGAACAGACTGAATTGAAAGATCTGGAATTAAAGAGGGTGGAGCTCGAGAAGGTAGGGCTGGTGGAGCAGGTTGACAAGCAAAAGGCTGAGCTACAGCAGAAGGAGGCAGAGCTCCAGGAGATCAAGCTGGAGAAGGCTGAGCTGGTGCAACAGGTGGACCAGAAAGCAGTAGTGCTACAGCAAAGAGAGTCAGAACTTCAAAAGATCAAGCTGGAGAAGGCAGAGTTGGTGCAACAGGTGGACCAGAAGAAGGTTGTGCTACAGCAGAAGGAGGCAGAGCTACAGAGAATGAAGCTGGAGAAGGTGGAGCTAATGCAACAGGTGAACCAGAAAGAGGTAGTGCTACAGCAAAAAGAGGCAGAGCTAAAGAAGTTGACAGAAAAAGAGGCACTAGTGCAACTGGTGGAACAGAAGAACATAGTGCTACAGCAAAAGGAGGCAGAGCTGCAGAGGTTGAAGCTGGGTAGAGTGGAGCTCACAGACCAAGTTCAAGTAAAGAAGATGGGTCTTAAGGCAGCCAGGAAGGCAAGACAAAAAGCCAACAGGGTCAAAGGTTTAGAGACGAAGCCTGACGCTAAGAAACAGAGTCAGCGCAAGATTCAATTTTCTGAGGTGGTGGTTCAGGAAGAGGAGGTGGGAAAGACTGAGCAGCTTTTGGCTCCGCCCCTTTCCCAGGCTGCTGCGGAGGAGGAGAGCGTGAGAGAGACGGATGTCTGTGTTGTGCATCGTGGTGATGGCGTGAAGCAGAAAACACACGCTCGTACTAAGATCGTCGCTGCTGCGGCAACATGCTCTCATGCACACACTGACACACACACTCAAACACACACTGACACACACACTCAAACACACACTCAGCCTGCTGCTGCAGCAACGCACACAGACAGAGCGAACAAGCCGGAGAGCGACTCAGAGAAACAGGTGAGTGAGTTTAACTCGTCTCTTAGCAGTAAATATACTGTGTGTGTGTGTGTGTGTGTGTGTGTGTGTGTGTGTGTGTGTGTGTGTGTGTGTGTGTGTGTGTGTGTGGGGCATTTCAATTAGCCTTTAGCTGCAGTTGAATTGCTGCATGCAACAGTTGAATCGTGTCTGTGTTGCATTGTGCTTTTGCTTTTTCTATTTTTTTCTAGCTTTTTGGTTTTTCCTTCTCTCTCTCTCTCTCTCTCTCTCTCTCTCTCTCTCTCTCTGCTTTTTTTAAACTCTGCCTTTTTCTCTGAGGTTTTGTAGTGTTTGTGTTCATGTTTTATTAAAGGAACTGGTTCTGATTAGGGGAGTGTAGACCAGAGTGAGAATTGAATATGTAAATGATGTAAAGATAAAGACAGTGTGTTCAAAGAGAGAGCTCATTAATGTAGAGATCAAGAGACATTCAGAGAGAAAAGGCTAGAATATATATATAGAGAGAGAGAAAGAGAGTGGAGAGAGGATAGAGAGAAAAGTGAAGAGGAGGGAGAACACAGAGAGCACACAGGAGGTGAGAGTCCATGCAGATAAAAGAGTGGAGGAGGTAGAGGACATTATGGAGGAAAATAATGAACTAGAGGTGAAGGTTTACAAGAAAAAAACAACCTGGAAAAAATCTAGAAATAATGCAGACCTCAGGGCTGAAATGAATACTCAAATACCTGCCCGATATTTGGTTCTGCTAATTTACTAACTACTTTGGCCAGTAATCTTGCTCATTTTTAAGAAGTGAATGGATAGCCTCAGGCAGGTCCCATATCGCAGTGTGTCAAAATAAGATGAAAAAGTGAAGTACTGTCTAGAATGATAGAATGTGATTTGGAATTCTCCGTAGTTTGTTTGGTATTTGTAGTGCTGCTTGCAGAAATGTTTCTGTCAGTCATCTAGAATAACAAATTCAATAACTAAATGTACAGATTTGGAAGAATGTTATAGGAATAAGGAAAGAAAGACTAGACATTTTTTGAAGTGAAGAACAAGCTCTAAAATCATATCCAACTGGCTACTTCTAAAATATTTGTATATAGTGACATCATTGTTGATTTATTTGCTTTGATAGTCTTATGACTTAACTAACTAACGGCCATCTCGCCTCCGGACTGACAACTAACTCGCCTCCGGACTAACAACTGACTTGCCTCAGGAATCATCTCCTCTAGCACTGCTCGAACGGTCCCACCATCTCTCAGGGTACAAGGAAGACCTGCATCAAGACTCTTCTCGGTTCTGGCACTGAGGTGGTGGAATGAACTTCCCCTAGATGTCCGAACAGCTGAGTCACTGGCCATCTTCAAACGACGTCTAAAGACTTACCTTAAAAAAACTTTGAATTTTCTGAATTCTTGCTATATTTGTTGCTATATCACCTCCCCAACCGAGTCTTTGGACTGATGGTATTCTTAGTCTGTGACCTAGCGAACCAGTATCAAGAGGTATTTATTGATAGAGACTTCAGAGCACTTCTGTAAGTCACTCTGGATAACGGCATCTGCCTTGCGGCTGTTGATGACTGAGTTACCACAGGACTGAAGACTGACTACTGACTCGCCTCAGACTAATGACTGATGTGCCTTGGGACTGACTTGCCTCATGACTGATGTCCAAGTCACCTTTAGTAGGATGACTCTTCTCAGGACTCATCTCAGCTTTGTGGCTGTTGTGTGTGTGTGTGTGTGTGTGTGTGTGTGTGTGTGTGTGTGTGTGTGTGTGTGTGTGAGATACAGGTGGAGAGCCAATATGGAGAGACAGACTTGGTCGCCACAGTGATACACACAGACAGCATGGAAGGCTTTGAACATGTGAGTGCTCGTTCACAACTCTCATGTTTATTGGGTAGTTAGTAGATTAGCAAATGTTAATTTTCTCTCTCTTTCATTCTCTCTCTCTCTTTCTACTTGTTTCTCTTTCTGTGTCTCTTTTATCTGTCTCAGGAGGAATGCAGGCTGCAGATGGAGGCTCAGCGTATCAGCCTCTCTCAGATTCATGCTGCTCAGTTAGAGCTGCTTAAAGAGAGACTGCCTGAGTGGGAGGATCCTGGGAGACAAGGCGGGGCTAAAGGTAATTTCGCATGAGTCAAGGTGAAGCAGAGATTTTTAGGGGGTGGAACTAACATGAATTTGAAACCTACAACTGAGTGTGAGCACTGGGGTAGGTGAATTGGAAACTAAAGTAGGTGGGGCTAAGGTGATGATACAGGTGAGTTTGGGGCAGAGCTATGGTGATGATACAGGTGAGTAGGGAGCAGGGCTATGGTGATGATACAGGTGAGTAGGGAGCAGAGCTATGGTGATGATAAAGGTGAGTAGGGAGCAGGGCTATGGTGATGATACAGGTGAGTAGGGAGCAGGGCTATGGTGATGATACAGGTGAGTAGGGAGCAGAGCTATGGTTTTGACACAGGCGACTAGGGGGCAGGACTATGGTGTTGATACAGGCGAGTGGGGTGCAGGGATAAGGTGACGATACAGGTGAGTAGGGAGCAGGGTTATGGCGATGATAGAGGTGAGTAGGGGGCAGGTCTAAGGTGATGATAGAGGTGAGTAGTGTCTTGGCAAAGGTGAAGATACAGGTGAGAAGGGGGGCAGGACTGAGGTAAAAATAGAGGTGAGAGGGGAGGCAGGGCTGAAGTAAATATAGAGGTGAGAGGGGAGGCAGGGCTGAGGTAAAGATAGAGGTGAGAAGGGGGGCAGGGCTGAGGTAAAGATAGAGGTGAGAAAGGGCAGGGCTGAGGTAAAGATAGAGGTGAGAAGGGAGGCAGGGCTGAGGTAAAGATAGAGGTGAGAAGGGGCAGGGCTGAGGTAAAGATAGAGGTGAGAAAGGGCAGGGCTGAGGTAAAGATAGAGGTGAGACGGGAGGCAGGGCTGAGGTAAAGATAGAGGTGAGAAGGGAGGCAGGGCTGAGGTAAAGATAGAGGTGAGAAAGGGCAGGGCTGAGGTAAAGATAGAGGTGAGAAGGGAGGCAGGGCT
>JAKKZN010000009.1:61882-75282 GCA_033441825.1 Pangasius elongatus | reverse complement strand
ATTTGAAATCCATTGTGGTGGTGTATAGAGCCAAAAATGTTAGAATTGTGACGATGTCCCAATATTTATGGACCTGACTGTAACTATAATTGTATAACTATAACTATAATTATAATTCTAACTATAAATATAGTTTTACCTATAACTTTAAACATAACTATAACTATGGCCACAACTACATCACATTAAATGAAAATATTCACTCATACAGTATATAAATCACACACACACACACACACACACACACACACACACACACACACACACAAAATGATGTTCTAGAGTGTTATTGTTTTAGCATAGTAAAAAAAGAATAATTTTTACTGGCTATTAGTACCTCCTCCATGGGGTTCTCCACTTGGATAATGAGGTTCTCTCCATCTGTCCATTTTGTTAAATTTTCCTCAGTCATAACCTCTTGCAAAGTAGAAGCATTCAGATCTGTAAAAGTAAAATCCATATGTTCAATATGAGCACAACAATATGACATTATACCATTCACACCCAGCTCTCTGAATTAAAATTCATTACTAAGCATTGTATACTGTAGATTTTAACTTACCAACAAATCTCGCCTCTTTCAGCTCCTTAGCAGCTAGCATTACAGTCATATTGTCACTTCCACACTTAACAGCAGGAACCTGAATTGATCCAGGTGTAGATGATGGACAGGTTTGTTTTTGTATGGTGTCCTCAGTCAGGTTGGTGTTAGAGTAGCCCAGTTTCACTGTGTACTGCTTTCTGTGGCCAAACTGAGGTGAGGAAAGTTCATCATGAACTACATGCATTTAGAATTTCCTTTTGCACCAAAGATGAGATGAAATTGAATCTCACCCAGTCATCCAAAGAGCAGCCTTCGTAGAAGATTCTGATCAGAGAATCAGACTGCAGCTCGATGTGACTGCACTCCTCAAGCAGCTGACTGATAGAAATGTTAATCTCATCATCTGTGAAGAGAAATATAAGCACAGTATATTTTCCTGGCTAATCATATTGATTAGTATTCCATTCTTACATTCTGTTTCAGCAAAGGCATTGGGAACTGAGAAGGAATCTTGCTTTGGGAATACAAGCCTACATGTCTACCTTCAAACTCCTATAAAGAGTTCAGAAATAAATATCTTTGCAAGCTTTCCAAGTATACTGGAATACAATATACATTTACCTTTTACTCATTTGACACTGATGCTTTTATTCGAAGTAGCGTACAACTGAGGCAGGATACAAATGAGCAGTTTAGAGATTAAGGGCCTTGCTCAAAAGCCCAGCAGTGGTGGAGCTGGGGCTCAAACATGACCTTCATGACCTTCTAATCAGTAGTCTTTACCACTGAGCTACCACAGTTCAGTAAAAAGGGACAGAGTTAGCATTTTAGCTCAGATAGGGACTCCCTATACACAATAAAAGTATAGTGGTGACAAAAGGCAAGGTGATGCTGCTCAACAAATTCAAGTTCTAGTTTTATGGCCACGCTCTTCACTCCTCATGGGCTGTATTAATCACAATCCCATTTAAATTCTCTAGAGCCATGGTGGCTCCAACTCTTTTCTTAGTCAAAAACTATGCTTAGGTAATTCACTGCTTTTGTAATTCACTAAACATTAAGCTCCAAATTAAACTCAGTCTTGCTCAGGAAATCCTTTATACTAAATTTATACACCACTATAATTTCAGTATTTTGCAGACAACCTTATCCTGAGTGATTATTTACAGAAGAGCTTTTTAATGAACAAAACGCCCTTTCGGCTGCTCCCGTTAGGGGTCGCCACAGCGGATCATTGGTCCGCATATTTGATTTGGAACAGTTTTTACGCCGGATGCCCTTCCTGATGCAACCCTCCCCAATTTTTCTGGGCTTGGGACCGGCACTGAGAGCGCACTGTTGCACGCTACCCCAGTGGCTGGGGTTGGTTCCCTGGCCGGGAATCACTAACCACTAGTCCACCAGGGACCCCCGAAGAGCTTTTTAATCTACACCAAAAAAAAAAACAAAAAAACACACACACAATCTCATGCTCAGGGTCTTAGAATACAATTAAGCTAAACTCTTGTTAGCTGGTTACTGTGTTTTAATTGCAGAAAGATTTGGAGCCTCAGTAGCTCTGGAGAATTAGGATCCTCACCCACTATCAGAGAGCAGCACCTGGGCCATGGATGAACATGTCTCAGTGCCATTCAGCGTGAAGAGCATGGTCAGGAAATTTTACTTTTTCAGTGTATAGAGTCACAACAATCAACAGTGAGTGATGTTCTTACTGAACTTGTTCACTGATATACTGAATGTCCAATATGTGGTGCAGAAATATCTTGGAATGTTTAAATGGTTATCACATATGTGAAGTAACTAAACATAACTTTTTTGGGCTTTATTTCTATCACAGTTCTTCTGAGAGAGCTTTGAGAACAGTAAAGTGCTGATTGGCTGGTAGTCCACATGGAACAGATGAGGAACAGTAGCTTAAGCTCACTGATAATAACACATGCTAACACACACACAGTTCTTTGTTCACTAACACACAGTAAGTTAGAGGTGCTAGATTAGCCAGGAGTGTGAAGGTGGCCTTACCTATCAGCAGGTACACATCAGTGTATTGAGTTGGAGAAACTCCAATAATCACACTTTCACTGTCACAGTAAAATGGGAGCTCAGAGACCTGCGGTTCCCCGCTGTCAGTTTCATTCTGCAGCTCTGTGGAGGAAAATCAGCTCGTGTTTCAGTATCTCTCAAAGTGAACTTCATCAGTGCTAATGAAAACTTCCACAGCGAGAAGTCTGGAACATGTAAAGAGCTCATCATAATGTCACTCTGTTAGAAGTGCACGCTCAGCAAATAAGTACTCGCTCAGAGAAAACAGTTCCTTAAGGGTTCTCTGGATAGTTAAGAGTTTTTCTATGTGATGTATATTGTAGTGTAATATTAAATCTGAGGCTGAATTCACTCGCAGCGCACACACCAATCAGTAGAAGTCAATATTTTGTCCAAAAAATCCTCCTGAACAATTCCACTTTCATTTCCTTCATCATTAAATGTAGAAGGCAAAGTTTCTCACAGCTAACTTTAACTCTAATTCGACATGTTTTAGCCATTTCCTAGTAAAATGGATTTCATAACAAAAGCAGAATAAAAGTTCTTACATGCTCTAATTAAACACTCGCATTCCATTCCACACTTTTCATACCTTGAGGAGGTTCTTCAGGGAAGTCTCCTGTGTTTATGTCCTCAGGGAAGAATGGAGATGATGTTGCTGATTTTAAACAGATTAGCATAGCTAGCAATGCTAGAATTAGCCGAGCCATCATGTAAGCCTTTTCCAGCAGTGATGTGCTTCACTCCTCCTCCTCCTCCTACTTGATGTGTTTCATATAATTCTGTCGCTTTTTATATGAAGAGGGAGTGATGTTTATTCTGTACATCTCGGGACACTGATTGTGTGTTTATCTTTTTAAACTCTGATATGGTCATGGACTAAAGTTTATCAGTAACCATGAGATTATATTGTACAGGAACGGTGAGGGGCAAAATGTTTTTTATTTTGGTTTTGTTTTGGTTTGGTTTCAGAGAAGCCATTTCTTGTAAAATAAACAGAAAAGACATTAATACTTATTTTGCTTAATACTGATTACCACTTGTATGACTTGCCACCAGTTTAAATAGTGCTGGGGATTTTCTTAAAAGCATGTTGGGAGATTAGGAGACAACTAGTGTGGACACCACCTCTGTATCTGTGCCACCACCAGCACCTCAGCAGTGTTAAATACCCCAGGAGGTGTGTATTTGTAATTAATTAATGTTGTATGTGCATAATGATTTTCATATTCTAAACATGGACACATGACAGTTCCTGACTGTTTGTGTAACTTTTACAGCCTTGAAGCCTGAGCCCCAGAACCTTCACTGATAACAGTGTTCTTTAAGACCTTCTACTAGCAATTAACATATAAAACAAAATATATAATAATAAATAAAATAAAAAGGAAAGCAGGAGCCCAGGCGTCCCGTTCTAACATGACCCTGAAGATAAGTTCCTCTCTGCTTCTCTAAACAACTTCATCATATCTTATCATCTCCATGAGTTTAAGCTTCAACCTTCACACTGAATAAACTATTTTTATTTATGAATGTATTTAACACATGGCTTCTCAGAGGAAGATCACCATTTGCACAAATGAGTCTCCTAAATTTCCTTAAGAGAAATACAAATAAAAAATGAGATTTGATAATTTTTCTGAGATTAAAGGAGGTTAAACTAAGAGAACTGAGAGTCCACACTCACACATCAGCAGGATATAAACAGTCTCCTTACCACAAAGCAAGCACTTCACCACTGCACCACCTTTTTATTAATATCTGAGGGAAATATTTTAATGTGAACAGTAAACATGTAGACCTGAGTATTTAGTATATTGAAATACTTTTTATACCCATATTGCTACATCTACAACTAAAATAATAGTTGTGATACATATAGCGTAGTTCTCTTCAAGAATACTTACAAATGCTCGCATATAAAAATTTAACTAGTCCACTTTTCTCCCAGCACTTAAACTACAGCAGTATATTATAAATACACCAGTGTACTTCTCTTCAGATACACATGAGAGTACATCAAATACACTGTAGGCATTTTATGTAAAAGATCCAGATTTTAGAATCAAAGTACATTGCTGAGAGGTATCAGTCAAAAGTACGCCAGCAGTCTTTTCCCCTAAAAACAGCAGATGAGCCAGTATATGAATCTGGGATGATTGACAGCTGTTTAGAACTCTCTGGTATTAATCGGAAACCCTGTCCTCTTCCCGTCTCACATTGGTAATGTTTCAGCTTGAAAGACTCGCTGACGCAATGTCCTCGCTTTCTGTCCTGGAGAATTTCCATCCAACTGGCCTTTTACCAATAAAATGATGTGCGTGATGAGGTCATGCTTAAAAAAAACTAATCGTTGCATAAGTTTTGGTGCATCGCAAAAGAAATCTGCCCTTGAGCTGTTTTCATACTTAATTTTGTGTATAATGCAAATTGTGTAGCTTTTGTGTCCCTCACGTCCTCAAATCTTTGTAAAATGGAGAGATTATTGAGAAAATGAAATGAACCTGGCTGGCTCAGTGTTTAATTTCATAGATAATTGCAGTTGTATGAAATATCAGAAGATGACGTCAGAATGGAGCAGTTGCTCGTCTGATGGAGCTCCAGGTAGCTGCTCGAATGCGCGGAAGCCCGTGGGTCTTGGAGGAGGTGGTGGTGGTGCAAAGCTCCGTCCATCACAGGAGCTTAAGCACCCATCTCCAACACCCCCCCCCCCTTTCCCGAGCACCGGTTCCGACCCGAAAGCGGATTTCCGTCACCCTGTTTACACTGGCAGTCTGCGCTGGGTACCGAGTAGTGGGGAAACTCTCGGGGTTAGCGAAACGACCGTCCATCACTGCGTACATGCCGAGTGCTCAGCTATTAAAGAAAAATGCATGCGGCGTTATATCCAGCCGCTGAACGTGGCGGAGGCAGTGAACCTGTGCACCGTAATTCCTCTGTGCGTCTCGTACCACAGGTTTAAGGAGCGCTGGATGGCACGCACTTCCGTGTTCTTCCCCACTTTTTTTTGCATGAATGCCATTTTTCTTGACGAAAACTGTTTCTAAACTATTTTTCGCAACATTTGAAGCATCAACATAGAATTTACACGCTAACGCTAAGCAAAAAAAAAAGATTATATCGACACTTGTGAAATTTTAGCGATAATTTGCATTTCCTTCAGCTACATCAGTAAACATTTCAATGCGCTAAACCTTTATTCACAAAAAAAGTCCTTGTCCAATATATAGCTAATAAAGCTAACATCAGATAAATAGATTTATTTGGGACGCCACATCAGTTTTTCAGCTGAAAGAGACGCCACATTATTACTCTTATTTTTAATGTATCTCACAGAAAAATAACACAAACTTCACTTCTTTAGCATGAAATGTCAAATGTTATGTTTCCACTTACAACTTCCACCGGTCTCCCCTATGTGTGTCCCTCTGTAATATACTGTATGTGTTAATGTTTGGATAAAGGCCCCTTCTACTGCCCTTCACAAAAACGTAAAATAAACACAAAATTTAAATAAATAAAGGCCAGTTAGTAAATTTTACTGTCTTGATAAAATATGAACAAATTGCAAGTATCTGATATTTAACAGTTCAATGGGGAAAGATTCAGCTTTTTAAGCTTTCAAACATTCATTCTATCAAAAATCACTTCTTCACTCACTGAAATGTGATATTTAAGTAATTATTTATTGTTAAGCAGTGAGAGAGTCAACCTGTGGAGCAAACTAGCTTTCGTGGAGACCTTAAAGACATAAATAAATGTAAATAAAAGCGTAAACTCATGCAGTTGATACGGGGCAGTGGTGTTCAGAGGTTACGGCTCTGGACTGCTGATCAGAAGGTTGTGAGTTTGAATCCTGGTGCTGCCGCTGTCACGTCCTTGAGCAAGACCTTAAACCCTCATCTGCTCAGCTCAAATATAAATAAAAAGTAAATGTAAATATTATGATGTCGGTTACAGAAGTGGAGACGAACTTATCTTCAGGGTCAGAGACAATGCTTGGACTTCTGTTTATCTTTTTATTTTATTTAAATTTTTTTTTTTATCTGTGACATCCAGACAGTTAACACCAGAACTGCAAGCAGTCTAGATGTACATTCCTCACTTTTACTATTAGAATAATTATTATAGAATAATTGAATAATTTACAATATTTATTTAATAATATGCTTAAGGCTATAAATCAGAAGTGTCCTACAGTCTGAGATGTACTTTAGACATAAAATTAAGCTCCTACATTGAACAATATCACATAAAAAGTAATAAATTAATCTAAAACTCTCCCAGTCTGGACTTCCGGTTAAGGCCAACAGCTAATTGGACATGTCTTGTACTGCTCTGCTACAACTTCTGATAATTACTACTAAAACATTTGATTCAGCAAAAACTAAAGGAGCTAATGTTCTTTTTTGGATGATTTCATGGCATGTTCTTGCACATTGAGCAAAGAAAAAGGAAAAAGCTAACTAACTTAGCTGAGAAAGCTAACGGGGAGGGAGAGGGGTCACAGGTGTGCTGGAAGGTGCAGAAGCAGACACGCTATCGGCTGCAATTAAATGAAATCGGAGTTTTTCTCCAAACTGGATGGAATTCTGAGAGTTATAGTAGAAATGAGGAAGGAGAGAAGGGACTGCACTGAACTGGTAGCACAAACAGAGGTACTGAAGATGCAACGGCTGCACTGCAGGCAAAAGTGCACACTGGAGACGAAGAGCAAAACTTTGGTCGTGGATTTTGGAGATGAGATTGAGATTGAACAACCTGAGGCTGGTAAATATGCCGGAGGCTGCTGAAGGACCAGATGCTTGCTCTTTTTTGGAAAAATGGATCCCAGAGATATATCAGCGAAAGTGTTCTTCTGTGTGCTTCAGCAGCTGAAGAGCCTGGGGATCCAACATGGAGTGATTTCACTGGACTTCTGGGAACGTACGAAGAGTGAGCCTGCATCTTCAACACTCCGACTGCGGTAGAAGATTTCATTGAGTTGATCAAGGGAGAAGTGAGTCAGAGCTAAACATGAATGTTCCAGTGACAGGACATTTAATATTTAAAGTATGGACTAATTAGCCCCTGGTGTTTATCTGCAGAAATATTCAAACGTTCTTAAGATGAGCACATCAGTATCTCTCTGGGAGCTTTGTGGTGCATTACAGTGATGATGTGATTTCAGATGTTGCAGGCAAGTGTTTAGTTTTGCTCTATGAAGAGCAGCAGTGAGTGCATTTCTTTTCTGTTTGTTTTTGACAGGGTGGACGGACTGATCCTTGCAGCACATGGAGCAGTCAGTAGTGACTGGGGGATTGGGGTGTGTTTTTACCCAAGTTCAGAGGGTTGGATGTGGGTGGTAACATGCCAATGTGTTAAGCACCTTGACGCTGAAATACTTTCATTAGAAAGTAATCCAATGTTGGAACTGCAGAAGATTACACAAACCTCAGAAAATTAAACAGGTTATGAATAAGTTGAAGCATATGGATTCTGAAATAGTACAAGAAATGCATATGCTGGATGAGGAAAATATTAGGGTTAGGATACAGGAGGAGGAGATGGCAGTGTGGTGTATTCATAAGTCAGTCCCATTACAAGTGACAGATGTAATTAAGGATAAGATGGGCAGATACTTAATAATTCAAGGTTCACTTTAATTAGAAAGTTTGAATTTAATGAATTTCTTTTTTTTTTTTTTTTTTTTTAAACAAATGCATTTCTTAGCCTCTCTGCACTTTCAGGACATTATATATAATAGCAGGGGATTTTAATTCTACACAGGATCCAATCAAGGACAGATCTACAGGTTTAGGTCAGACAAATAATAAATGCAGAACAACTCCATCAGTTTTTAAAGAATCAGGTGTGTAGATATATGTAGAGTAATGAAACTACTCATGTTATTCTAGTACATACAGCACACTCTCGTAAAGACTGTTTTCTGGTATCAGTAGGACTATACTCTGAAATACAGAACTGCTTCTATGATAAGGTTGTACTCTCAGATCATGCACCATGTTGCTTAGTGTTTGAGGAAATAAGGTTAGTAAAGACCCATCTAAAGGGCACTTTCAGCACTAATCATTACAGGATGATGAATTTGTAGATTATGTGGGGAAATGGATAGAAGAGTTCTTTGAAATTAATACAATACAAACATCTACATGCACTAAGTGGGAAGAGCTTATCTCAGGGGATAATAAGCTATACATATATAATCTATTAGATCAAATTAAAATTCACCGATAAAAAGTTTATCAGAATCCACACCTGGAAAAATAATTCTTGGTTATGTCGCATTCACCATGGACAACACCCCCAGACCACCAGAGGGCTCCCTCACTCACATTTTTTTAATTTCTTCCTTTGTTGTCTGCCCCATTTCCTTACATTTGTCTGTGCTCACCTGTCTTGTGTTCCCCTAATTACTTACCCTATTTAAATTCTGTGTTTTTTCTCCTTCAGAGCCAAGCATTATGTTGTGTTGTCACTGTTATGGTGTAGGTGCCCCAGGAGCAGCTTTAGTATCATGTTGAGTTTGCTGTAGTCTCATCCTTCTTTTACTTTTGATTCCTTACCAGTCTATGTTTGTCTATTGGTTGTTTAATTATTACATTTATGGTATTAGGCAGACTCTTATCCAGAGCAACTTACAATTATCTCATTTATACACCTGAGCAGTTGAGGGTTAAGGGCCTCACTCAAGGGCCCAGCAGCAGCAGCAGCCTGGTGGTGCTGGGAGATGAACTTGTGACCTTCTGATCAGGAGTCCAACGTCTTAACCACTGAGCTACCACTTCTCACTACCACTTATTAAAAACTTCAACAAAGTAGACTTAATGTGAAAACTATAATGAATTTCCTGACCATGTAGTACACGGTTACAGAAGGGATTTATTTATAATCGCACTATCCGGATATATATGCACGCACAGATGTGCATGTATGTAGGTACAGTAGTGCAAAAAAAAAAAAAAACGCATTATAATTTATGTAGTGCAGAGTAGCGAGGTGAATAAACAGTGAAGTAAGGAACTGAAAACAGATATTACAGTGTACAGTGTGATCAGCTGGTCAGTGTGGAAACAGCCACTGGGAAGAGGCTTTTTCTCGGTCTGTTTGTGCGGCGCTAAGGCACCGCTAGCGCCTTCCAGATTCTCTATTATACATATTATACATAATAGTACATAAACTTTAGATACAGCGCTCCAGTGGACACTGAGAAGGCTTTCGAAAGGGTCCTTTAGCCCGATCTGTTTAAGTGTAAAGAATGGCAGGTCTGCATATTTGGAGAGATTACTGAATACAGTTTACATTTGATGGACTCTCATATCTAATTATATCTGAAGAGAAGTACACTGGTTTATTTATGATATACTAGTTTAAGTACTTGGAAAAAAGTACACTTGTTTACTTTTTATAAGTTAGCATTTGTAAGTATTTGTATTTTTTATATTTAAAGAGAATTACACCATGTGTGTGTCACAACTGTTACTTTAGTTGTAGATGTATGCTACTATGCTGTTATTTTAGTAGATTTCAGTATGCTAAATGCACAGGTCTATTTATTGAGATATCAAACAGAAACCTTTAAACGGAGAAACGTTCCTCTGAGAAGCCACGTGTTAAATACAATCATAACTAAAAATTGTTTATTCAGTGTGAAGGTTGAAGCTTAAACTCGTGGAGATAAGATATGATGTTGTTTAGAGAAGCAGAGAGGAACTTATTTCAGAGTCAGATTAAAACGGGACGCCTGGGCTCCTGTTTTCCTTTTTATTTTATTTATTTAGGATGACCGGGACAGTTAAACCATCAGCAGGGTCAGATTTCAGTTAGTTCCTAGTAGAAGGTCTTAAAGAACACTGTTATCTGTGAAGGTTCTGGGGCTCAGGCTTCAAGGCTGTAAAAGTTACACAAACAGTCAGGAACTGTCAAGTGTTCATGTTTAAAATATAAAAAAAATAAAAACAAAACAGGAAATCATTATGCATATACAACATTAATTACAAATACACTCACTGAGCACTTTATTAGGAACACTACACTAACACTGGATAGGGCTCTCGGTCCCTTTGCTCTCAAAACTACCTCAGTTCTTCATGGGATTCTTCTAGGGATCTTTATCAAAGAAGTACAAAATGCTGAAAGGAAATGTGGTAGAATTAATTGTGCACACAGAGCCTGGTGTCACTCAGTCCTTTTTAAAGTAAGTGTTAATGTCTTTTCTTCTGTTTATGTTGCATTAATGGAAATAAAAAGTTTTCCTCTCACTGTTCCTATACAGTATAATCTCATGGTTACTGACTTTAGTTTGATTGTGTGTTTTGTACTTTTAGTGTCCTGAGCTGTGCAGAATAAACATCATTTCCTCTTCATACAGTCTCCTCCAAAAGTATTGGAACAGCAAAGCCAGTTCTTTTGTTTTTGCTTTATATTGAATACGTTTGGGTTTGAGATCAAAAGATGAATATGAGACGATAGATCAAAATTTCAGCTTTCATTTCCTAATATTTACATGTAGATGTGTTAAACATCTTAGAACATGGCAGCTTTTGTATCAGACCACCCAATGTTTAGGTGAGTAAATGTAATGGAACAGATTATCTTAAATGAAATAACACTTAATGTTTGGTTGCGTGTCTCTTGCTTGCAATAACTGCATCAAGCCAGCGACCCACTGACATCACCAAACTGATGCATTCCTCTTCTGTGAAGCTTTTCCAGACCTGTTTTGGGGGGTTTCTGCCTTCAGTCTCCTCTTCAGGAGGTGAAATGCTGCTCAGTTGGGTGAAGGTCTGCTGATGGACTTGTCCAGTCTAAAANTCCACTTTCCCCCTGATGAAGTGCTTTGTTGTGTTGCAGTGTGTTTTGGGTCGTTGTCTTGCTGCATGATGAAGTTCCTCCCGATTAGATTGGATTTCTCTGTAAATTGGCAGACAGAATGTTTCTGTAGGCTTCTGACTTCATTCTGAAAGTACCTCGCCCGTCACTTTAGTGGCTGGGTAAATGACATGAAGCTTTGGCCCAAGATTAGTTACAATGATATTATTAACTACTACGCGTTTTCTCTGAAGGCGTTGATGGTGAAGAACTCCAAAATTACAAAAGCACAGAAGCATATAATCACCTGCACAGCAATAAAATAGGCCAGGTTTTGTACAGGAAACACAGAGACTTTGTTTTTCTGAAAGCAGAGGTAGAGCCCAGTCAGAAAGTTAGCCATGCTAAACACACTGCTTGGGTAATGGTGAGGAAAGCTGAGTAAAAGAGAAGGTCAGTTGCTCGTGTATTGCAGGGTTAAAACTAATATTTCTTCAGTTTATTGCTGTTGTGGCTTGACCCTGAGCTCAATTTTAATCCTACTAACACTCACAAAGCATCTGTTTAATTAATTCAGTCACTGTCTTGAGCCAGTTTTAATAAGGGTTCCTACAGAGAAAACAGTACAGTGGACACAAGACTGCAACAACATGTTCAATAATATAGCATTTATTGAAATAGACAAGAATAAACACCAATTAACCATTAACTAAGAAACTAATTCTAAATAGGGACAGACAATGTAGCGTATGGGTGCTACGTAAAGAAACTACATGTCCTCTGGAGGAACTTTACTTTGGCACTTATCACCGAATAACCCAGCAGAGTTATAGCTACCTGGTGGATTTGGTTATAGCAAGCTAGCCTCCACATCAGTGTAGTTGCTTGCCAAAAGTGAGCCTTTCATTAGTGGGCTTAGTTGTAATAGTAGAGAGTGAAGATAGAGGTATATATTATATTATGTATATACCGTATATCGTGTGTTCTAAGGCAAAAACTATGCAGTTTTGTATAGAGATGTGATTTCCATAACTCAGTTTTCCCCTAATATTTCAATATAATTGGATACAAATTTGAGTTTTTAATAGTGTATTCAAGACATTCATGAGTCATATGTATGTATAATGATTGATTGAAAAGAAAAATTAATAAAAAACTTTGATGGCAAAAATTCAATTCAAATTAAATCAAAATATATTGTAAATGTGTGAATTTATCGCTAATGAGCAAGCAAGAGGCGACGGTGGTGAGGAAAAACTCCGTGAGACTAGAGAGAGGGAGAGGGAGAGAGGGAGGGAGAGAGAGGGAGAGAGAGGGAGAGAGAGAGAGGGAGAGGGAGATAGAGAGAGGGAGGGAGAGAGAGAGGGAGATAGAGAGAGAGGGAGGGAGATATAGAGGGAGAGAGAGAGGGAGAGAGAAAGTGAAAGAGAGAGGGAGAGGGAGAGAGAGGGAAGGAGAGAGGTTAGAGAGAGGGAGAGGGAGAGAGAGGAAGGGGGAGAGGGAGAGAGAGGGAGAGGGAGAGAGAGGGAGGGAGAGAGGTTAGAGAGAGGGAGAGGGAGAGAGAGGAAGGCGGAGAGGGAGAGGGAGAGAGAGGGAGGGAGAGAGGGAGAGGGAGGGAGAGGGAGAGAGTGAAAGAGAGAGGGAGGGAGAGAGAGAGGGAGAGGGAGGGAGAGAGAGAGGAAGGGGGAGAGGGAGAGAGAGGGAGACAGAGGGAGGGAGAGAGGGAGAGGGAGAGAGAGGAAGGGGGAGAGGGAGGGAGAGAGGGAGAGAGAGGAAGGGGAGAGGGAGAGGGAGAGAGCAAAACAGCCTAAAACAGAGCCTTGTGGAACACCAAACTTTACAATAGTTTGAGAAGAGAAGTCACCATTTACGTTTACAAACTGATAACGATCCGTCAAATAAGACCTGAGCCAGGAGAGGGCCGTTCCCTTGATGCCTACTACATTTTCTAGTCTATCGAGGAGAATAGCATGATCAATAGTATCAAAAGCTGCACTAAGGT
>JAKKZN010000009.1:41328-54066 GCA_033441825.1 Pangasius elongatus | reverse complement strand
CACACACACACACACACACACACACACACACACACACACACACACACACACACACACACACACACACACACAGGTAAGAGTCTTCTGTAAGATATGGTAGTTTGGTAGCATGCAGTATGTGTTTATAACATTTTCTTTCTGTCTTTATTCTTTCTAAAAGACGAAACTCACCAAATCCACTTTTACTCTAAATTCGGTTAAAAAAAGTTAGTTCTTGTTTTATAAAAGTGATCAGACTTGCGGTGTTTGTTAGTGTTGTTACTGCAGGATGTATACAGCTGTAATAGTGTTAGACTTTGTTATAAAATTATTCTGTGATGTTTATTGTGAGGAGATTCATGCTCCAGTTCATGGCTCCAAAGTGATTTGTTTACATTAAATTATCTATTTTAATGATCAGATTCTAATATTTATGCTGAATATTTACACTGAATTTTTACACAGAGTTTTTATCTTGATTATTATCTCTGAATATTTTCATTGGATATGTACCATAAATATGCCAGGACCAGCTGACAGAGGACTGGTTTAGGGCTGAGCTCTCGGGTTTTCAGTGCTTCATACTGCTGTGCGTTTTCCTTATTTGTTTTGAGGTGCTTCCAAATGACGTGCTTTTCTCTCTTTTGTACAGGTATAATTAGGTATAATTAGGTATAATCAGGTATAATCAGTGGGAATGGGCCTAATTCTGCCCTGCATGCACTGGTTGGTGTTTTTCTTGGAACTTTTAGGATATTTTTACAGACCTCTGCAGGCAGGGATGTTTGTCCCGCCTAGTGTAGTCGTGTGTACTGATACAGCGCAGTAGGTTGGACCAGATTCTAACTGGGATGTCTATTTTGTAAATTTTTTTCTTGACTGCATAAAGAGCTCTTTGTGCTTAGTGCAGTCACTCCCAGATCAAAGTTTCCTGCAGCACTAATTTTCGGTCTTAAGGCTTTTTTTTTTTTTTTTTTTTTTTTGGAAGATTACAAATTTGGCCAAATTGACAGTCAGGTCCAGGTTCTACTGTAAGCCTTGTTCAATATATAATATAATTATTATATATAATATATAATTATTATATACAATGCAGGCTACAGGACAAGTTTGCATGTAGTGATGCTGCAGTGACTGCGAGCTGTATCTGCTGCCGTTGTTCACTTTTTCATCAGAGGTTTTGAAACGCTGCTATTGCGCTTCTGCGTTTGTAACACGAAACTGTGAGAACAGGTTCATTAAACAGCATTGGTCATAAGAGCGCATTCAAAGTAGCACCACATCAGCGTTTTAATGAGCCCTCGAAGGGTGTAAACTAAAGCTATTCATTTTTAACGTATTATTTCACCATTTAAAAGCTCGGACTCGGACTCTGAGACTCTGAAGCTACAGCAGGCCCAGAATATGATGTTTACAGGAAGAAGGTAGAACAGAAACTCTTCAGCTGTATGTAGAACATGTTGCACTGTGATGTTCATAAAATGTCAACAAAGTCATGATTATGATTCTATATTTAACTAGCTCATCAAATAAGTGAGATAAAGTTCTGCTATTACTAATAACGTTTTATCTGAATTTAGTTTAATGTAAAATTGGTTGACATTAGCTCAAGCACTGAATGATTAAAACACTTCTCAACTGAACTGTACAGATCACACAGTGATTTAATTTAGTATATTTCCTCATCCCTCTTGAACTTAATTCCTGGCCAATCCCAACACCAGACATGATTCTAAATCATTTTTAGACAAGGGTGTGAAGCTCCAGCCCGAGTTTCAGTGCTGTGAGATGCAGCAGCGCTGTACAGTGGCGCATGCAGAACGCTGCAGGTACGAACCTGCTGTGAAAGCTCAATAGCATGAAAATGTTCAGGGGTAGTGTTCTGTCCATTTCAATATTATTATAGTTTTTATAGTTCATGCAGGCCGAATGAAACGAGGGGCCTTGAGTTTGATACCCTACTATTAGATGCTCTTCTTCCTGGCCTTACGAGAGGCGAAATCTCTGATAATTCATATCTATAACCATGAAACGTTCCAGAAATCCAATGGCAGACCAGCAAGTGATTTCTAAAATAACAAACAAACAAATACATAAGTAAATTTTGCAGATTGCCTTAAATATTTTTTCTTGTTATGTGCAAAAAGCAGATCAATGTCAGTATATAGACACTATGTGCTCCTTTGTTTGTATTCCCGCTTTCTCATGCTATAACTAGGCTGCTTCTTACTGGTCAATCATGCAACTGACATGAAAACAGCCAGTCAGATGCCCCTCTGAGTTCAGGTCCAGTTAGCTCCTATTACAATCTGGGTCTGTTAATCAATCAGTCAATCACGGTTTATTTATATAGCACATTTAAAAGCAACACTAGTTGATCAATGTGCTTTACACTCCCAAATTTACAATACAAGCACATTTACAACATATACAATAAACACACAAACAATTACACAGACGGTTATATGTAGCAGAGTAAAGATGAGTCTTCAACAGCAAATTAACAGATTCAATTTCATCACAAGGTGTAATGTGGCCAGGGAGGCTGTTCCAGAGACAGGGAGCTGCGACAGAGAAGGCATGATCTCCTTTAGATTTCAAGCATGACTTTGGGACCCTTAAAAGAAACCTCTGTGTGGATCTTAAAAGTCAAGGCATTTGATATAGCTGTAGAAGATCAGTAATATATTCTGGTGCAAATCCATGTAGCCCCTTAAAATCCATTAAAAGTACTTGAACCCTGTATTAAACTGGGAGCCAGTGCAGGGAAGCCATCACAGGAGAAATGCTAGTGCCAGTCAGGAGTCTTACTGCTGCATTTCGCACTAACTGTAGACGTGATAATAAACTGTTTGAAAGGCCCAAATATAAAGAATAACAATAACCCAGTCTAGATGAAATAAAAGCATGAATAACAGTTTCCATTTCCTTAAAAGACAGAAAATTTTTCATTTTAGCAATGGCCCTGAGTTGAAAAAAGCTACCATTTTCCACAGCATTACTCTGCTTGTCAAATTTTACATCTGAATGAAAGATTACACCAAGATTCCTCACGTGAGTATTTAAATTATTAGATAGAGGACCAATATGTTTAATTAATTGTTTGGCTAATTTAGAGGAGCCAAACACTACCACTTCAGGTTTTCATGTGTTAAGCTCTGAAGTGGTGAAAAGTTTATATACATTTTAAGATGTGCTTGATTTTATTTTTGTCATATTTTAGTTTTTTTTTTTTTAACGAATTGAGAATTGATAGGACAATGTAATTGTAATAAAGGTCTTTTGAAAATTCTAAATTCTCTCTCTCTCTCTGTCTTTCTCCGTCTTTCTCTCTCTCTCTCTGTCAGTCTATGTGAGAATGTGTCTGCAGTTTCTTGGTGTTTAAGGAAGTAATAAAATGCCGTTATGGTGACACTTCTGTAGGCCTCACTGTGGTGGTTGTTGCTCTCTCTCTGTGTGTGTGTGTGTGTGTGTGTGTGTGTGTGTGTGTGTGTGTTTACAGGGACAATGGTGTGTATTCTGCTTATGGCTCTGCTCCTGTCTCAGGTTTGCTGTGAAATGAATCTGGACAAATACTGGATGTCCTGGAAAACAGAATTCAATAAAGAATACAACAGTGCAGTGAGAAGACACACACACACACACACACACACACACACATACACACATACACTCATACACTCACACACACACACACACACACACACAGACACACACTCTCACACACACACATACACACACACACACACACACACACACACACACACACACATACACACACACACACACACACACACACACACACACACACACACACACACACACACACACACACACACATACACACAGCATGTACATTATCACATGTAGTTGTCCTATAATGACTCAGTTCACTGTTCTGTTTTAACGTGGCGTTAGTGAACAGTGATGATGTTGTGGTGTAGAAATAACATTTCAATTTAATTCTCAAAATGAAAAAGTAATAAAATAAAATGGTAAAGTTTATTCTGTGGAGTCCCTCAAGGTTTAAATCTTATTACTATATGCTATCTGCTTTTATCAGCTGGTGTAATAAATAAATAAACAAATAAATGAACAAATGAATGAGTGAATAAAAAACAAATGATTGACCAAATGTGTGTGTATATATATATATATATATATATATATATATATATATATGTATAACATAATTAAAAAATGAACAAATGAGTGAATTAATGGATGACTGAACAAACTTACAGACAAATAAACGAGTGAATGAATAAACAATTACAAAATAAATAATTCAACAAATAAATATGAAGAAAATTGGAAAAGAAAACTAAAAGAAAAATAAATAACTTAGTGAATGGAAGAATAAATGAATGACAAAATGAATGGGTGACTGAACAACAAACAAATAAACCAATACAAACAAATAAATAAATGAGTGAATGAATAGAGATTGATAAAAAAACAACTATATACTTAACAAATAAATAAATATACAGATTACTGGGTGAATGAAAAAAACAACAAAATAATGAATGAAAGGACAAAAGAATGAACAAACAAATAAATAATCAATGAATCAATCAGTCAGTCAATGAATGAACAAACAAAAACCTGCATTAGTGTCACACTCTCCAGTCTATAAATTAATCATTTATTACATGCTCACATCTTCACCTCATAAAGCTCCATATATAATATATCCATATTTCTCTTTTAATCATCATTGTTATCCTCTCAGTGATCAAGTCTGATTATACGATCACGATTAGTGAGGTTCCTTATACAGAAATTTACACGGAATTGGAGGATGCCATCATTTTCCCAAACAAAATGCGTTTTCATGCACACCACATTTCTTGTGTAAAAGCTCCTGCAAACAGTTATATGAATAGATTTCATATATATCCAGCATAATAAATGATGCCCACTTCATGCGTGTGTGCGTGTGCATGTGTGTTTGAAGGGTGAAGAAGTGTTCAGGAAATCTATTTGGCAGCAGAATGTTGTGGAAGTGATGAAGCACAATAAGGGACATCACAGCTTCACCATGGGAACCAATCACCTGTCAGACATGGTATGATAACTTCAGTTTGATTTGATAGACTTAAAGTTAAAGCTCTAATGATGCTCATACTGAAGTTCCAGTTAACACACTTAGCACTTTATAGTACACAGTTAGAGAAGGGAATGATTTATAATCGCACTATCCGTTGCACCCAGATGAGGATGGGTCCTCTTTTGACTCTGGTTCCTCTCAAGGTTTCTTCCTCATATCATCTCAGAGTTTTTCCTCACCACCGTCACCTCTGGCTCGCTCATTAGGGATAAATTAAAATGTTTGTGACAATGTCCATTTTTAAAAGTACTATAAAAATTTAATTAGATTGAATTGAATATGTGCATTTGTATGTGTGTTTGTTCGTGTACTGAGCTACAGAAGAGTATTCTGTAACTAGGTTAATATTTATGTCTGCAGACAGCAGAAGAAATTAATGCTAAGCTGAATGGTCTGAGGATGGAGAATGTTCCTCTGGATACTTATGAGAACTTCACAGTGCTGAGTGACTTACCTGTCCCAGATAGACTGGACTGGACTGAGAAGGGCCTCGTTAGCCCTGTGCAGAACCAGGTGTGTGTGTGTGTGTGTGTGTGTGAGTGAAAGTAATAACATTCTGTGATAATTTACTTTACTGCTGATCTCTCTCTATGTGTGTGTGTGTGTGTGTGTGTGTGTGTGTGTGTAGGGTATGTGCGGATCATGCTGGGCATTCAGTGCAGTTGGAGGGTTAGAAGCTCAGATGATGAAGAAGACGGGTCGTCTGGTTCCTCTGAGTGCACAGAACCTGGTGGACTGCAGTGTAAAGGAGGGGAACCATGGCTGTAAAGGAGGCTTTATGACTAAAGCTTTCAGTTATGTTATAAACAACAAAGGAATCGACTCGGATGCCTTCTACCCTTATCAACACAAGGTCGTAATTTAACTGAGACACAGACATCATCACTGACTGAGACATGAGTTCAAGAAGAGAGTGAGACATGAGATCAGGGACAGAGAGAGAGACTGGAGATCAGGGACAGAGAGACAGTAGATCAGGGACAGAGAGAGAGGGGTTCAGGGACAGAGAGACTGGAGGTCAGGGACAGAGAGAGAAACTGGAGATCAGGGACAGAGAGAGAGAGAGAGGGGTTCAGGGACAGAGAGACTGGAGGTCAGGGACAGAGAGAGAAACTGGAGATCAGGGACAGAGAGAGAGAGAGACAGGGGTTCAGGGACAGAGAGAGAGAGACTGGAGATCAGGGACAGAAAGAGAGAGAGAGAGGGGTTCAGGGACAGAGAGACTGGAGGTCAGGGACAGAGAGAGAGAGACAGGAGATCAGGGACAGAGAGAGAGACATGAGATCAGGGACGGAGAGAGAAACATGAGATCAGGAACAGAGAGAGGGGGGGGGGGTTCAGGGACAGAGAGAGAGAAAGAGATAGGAGGTCAGGGACAGAGAGAGAGACTGGAGATCAGGGACAGAGAGAGAGACAGGAGGTCAAGGACAGAGAGAGAGACTGGAGGTCAGGGACAGAGAGAGAGACTGGAGATCAGGGACAGAGAGAGAGAGACTGGAGTTTAGGGACAGAGAGAGAAAGAGATAGGAGGTCAGGGACAGAGAGAGAGATGTGAGATCAGGGACAGAGAAAGAGACAGATAGGAGATCAGGGACAGAGAGAGAGACTGGAGATCAGGGAAAGAGAGCAATAGGAGGTCAGGGACAGAGAGAGAACAGAAAGAGGCAGAGCCACTTTAAAATTGTGCAATATGTTAATATTGTATGCACTTTGTTGATGTTGTATTAATGTTGTGTGTGCTGTGTTAAAATTGTGTTAATACTGTGTTTGCTGTGTTAATGTTGTGTATATTTGTGTAGGAGGGGTTGTGTCATTATTCTCCACAAGGCAGAGCCGGCTCCTGTTCCAGTTTCCAGATTCTTCCTTACGTTAATGAATCTGTGCTGCTGAAGACAGTGGCTCAAGTTGGACCTGTTTCTGTTGGAATTAATGCTAAACTGGCCTCATTCCACAGATACAGGAGCGGTGAGACACACACACACACACACACACACACACACACACACACACACACACACACACACACACACACACAATATGTGCTTTATTTATCATGTTGAATATGAAAAATGAAAAATGTATTCATAAATTGTTCACAGCAATGTTTACACAAGAAATGCGAAACTTGCTTAATATTAATGACTTGAAAGAAAATGATTTCGCAACAAATATATAAATTAACACAAATAAGCCATCCAATTAGCACAAAAGTATTGATGCCCTGTAAAACAGGGAAGAGTTAACGTGTATCTGTGCTCTTGAACTGTTTAGTTCTCTTGGTGTTTTGTGGGTGTGGCTAACTGTAAATCAGCTGTGTCGTGAACACAACTGGTAATAAATGCTGCTTAGCATCAACATGTGCACATGAGTACAAAGAAACTCTTGTAAATCTGTCAGGAATTATCAGCTCAGTTTGAAAAAGAAAATACACACAACTTTAATAAAAACTTTGAAAATGAGGCACCACAAAATGACATGACAGTCTTCAGTTACCTGCAATTATTTTATGTGTATGTGTGTCTAGGGATTTATACTGATCCTCTGTGTGACTCTCGGACAGTGAATCACGCTGTTCTGGTGGTTGGATTTGGAACTGAAGGAGGACAGGATTACTGGCTGGTCAAAAACAGGTTAAACACACACACACACACACACACACACACACACACACACACACACACACACACACACACACAAAAAGACAGGAAGGAAGACAAGGCTTGATGGATGTGAGGTGCCGGATTCGTGCTTTTAGAATACAAGCAGCACAGATATTCCTGTACCATAAGGACCTGGTTTGGACTTGGATTGCAAGAGTGATTCTGCAGAAGGCACGCGATCTTGAATTGGACAGACATTGGACTGACATCTCCTTTTAATGAGACTGGGGGAGGTTAATTTGTCTGAGCTTATACTCTTTTACAGGTCAATGCTGCATTCATGGAGAACTGTTTTTAAAGTGGAAAGAGAGGTCTATGAACCAGGGCACTGGGTTCCACAGGAACCACTGTTTTTTAGTCCATTGATTCAGGCCAGGCTTCTGTCCTCTGTGAGTGTGTGTGAACGTCTACAGAAAAACGGTGTTGTGAAGCTGGGTCACCTCTTGGGTAGGGATGGGTGGAGATCGGTGGAGGCCCTTAAAGAGGTGAGAGGCCTGAAGTCATCATCATGCCTTATGTCAAAGCTGGTGGAGGAGATATTCAATGCATTGCCAAGTGGTTACAGGGAGTGCGTTGGAGGGGGACACTTGCCAGACATGAGAAGCGAGAAGGAATTTCCAAGAATCAGAACTGTCAAAAATAAGGAGCAAGAAGGTGAAGTTGTGGGTTCAATCCTATCTTTTAAGACCCCTCAGCTACAGTACTTAGAATCTACATTCAAGAAAGCAACATATAACTTCACAGTCAAAGTTATGCAGCAGGACTCGCTTAGAAGGCAATAAGTTTTTAGGTGGCCAGGACTGTTGGAGCTGGACTTGTGAGGGACAGGTGGAGAACCCTGTATAAACCTCCTGTAGAGAAGCAAACAGCTGATGTGCAGTGGAGGATTATTCATGGGGCGATAGCTACAGACAGACATGAGACACACCTGGATACAGCAGTGGGTGTGGAGTGTAGGTTCTGTGGAAAGGTAGAAGATTTAGAGCATTTGGTTTTAAGATGTAGAAGACTGGAAGGTCTTTAAAACTTCTTAACAGCTGGCTTCAGGCATTTGATGAGGAATTCTCAGAAAAAGATTTTACTGGAGGAGTGAAGTGCAGCTTTTTAAATAGAAGGAAAATGTGTTTGTTAAAGTACTTGATAGGAACTGCAAAGTTAGGGATCTGGAAAACAAAGAAGAATAAGGGGTTGCAACTTGTTAGTACTGATACTGATGATGTGGAATTTGCATGTTATAGCCTCACAAATGACAAAATGTGTTTTTATGGTATTTGGTGTGTTAATGATGTTTTATGTGCAGTTGATGATGGTTTGATGATTTTGAATATGTGAATTTTAAACATCTATCTTGAGATGGTTTGGTGATGTAAGGTTGTAAATTGTAACAAAGATTTGTTAAAATTCTGTCTCTCTCTCTGTCTCTCTTAGTTGGGGTACAGCGTGGGGAGAGAAGGGTTATGTCCGGATGGCGAGAAACAGGAATCAGTGTGGAATTGCCAACTTTGCCGTTTTCCCAATTGTCTGAACTCATCCACCATTTTACATTTATTTTTCTTGCATCACTCTCTTTTTGATATATTTCTTTATTTGCAGCATGAGTTTTGCAGTGTGTCCTCTGGTAGGGAGATAAAGCAGTATTTTTTACAGAAGAAAAGAAAGGCATATCTGTATTTACACTTGTATTGTGTACTTTTATTGTTTGTCAGTATTAAAACTCACACTTTGGTAAAACATTCTCTGAATTATAATGATTGTATTTCAGCTAAACCAATCAGCTTTAAACATATACCTTAAACAAGCATTAAAATAACCAATTATTATTAAAAATGTGTTATTCATCTAATTACTTAATGATGCACAAACATGAAGGAAGATTATATTATGATCGCTAATCATAAGTGTTTGTAGTGCTTTTGTAGGGTGGAACCTGTTGTGCGTTTGGCAGCTCTCCAGTAATAACATCATACGACCTGGAACCATATTTAGATGGTTTTAGAAGGTTTGTGGATTTTTTCTTTGGCTATTTCTAGAAAGTATACATGAGGTATTATAGTCCTGTTAGTTTACATGATCACATCTGGTCCTAGTGTTCTGAAAATATATGAAAACAGTTACATGATCTAGATGATTCTATAAATGGTACATGATCTAGATGGTTCTAGAAAGGGTACATGATCTAGATGGTTCTATAAATG
Organism: Pangasius elongatus; assembly: GCA_033441825.1. Taxonomy (NCBI): domain Eukaryota; kingdom Metazoa; phylum Chordata; class Actinopteri; order Siluriformes; family Pangasiidae; genus Pangasius; species Pangasius elongatus. The sequence continues at coordinate 44,119 of JAKKZN010000009.1, read as the reverse complement.
GTACATGATCTAGATGGTTCTAGAAAGGGTGCATGATCTAGATGGTTCTAGAAAGGGTGCATGATCTAGATGGTTCTAGAAAGGGTACATGATCTAGATGGTTCTAGAAAGGGTACATGATCTAGATGGTTCTAGAAAGGGTACATGATCTAGATGGTTCTATAAATGGTACATGATCTAGATGGTTCTAGAAAGGGTACATAATCTGGATGGTTCTGGAAGGGGTATTGGATGGTTCTATAAAGGGTACATGATTTGGATGGTTCTAGAAGGTTCTGTGATCTGTATGGTTCTGGAAGGGGTACTGGATGTTTCTATAAAGGGTACATGATCTGGATTGTTTTAGAAAGGGTACATGATCTGGGTGGTTCTGGAAAATTCTGTGATCAGTATGGTTCTAGAATATGAAGTGTACTGGACAATTTGTGGATTTTGGATGGTCACATGTTTCTATGGTTGTGGATGGTTCCTGTTCATGATTTCTTTATGGATCATGTGACCCTAGAAGATCACATGTGCTCTGGATGGTTCTGGAGACAAGTGATGAATTCTTTCACATCCCTGCCTTCAAAACAAATCCGATACACAGATACAAACAGAGGGAACCTGTACACACACACACACACACACACACACACACACACCAACATGTGTATTATAGTACATATGTATTTTAGTAATATTATTGGTGTCAATACTCCTTGGAGCTGAAGACACTTTTACCTCATTGTCATTTTCTCCTTAGGTTATGTTGGATAAGATTATACTAAATGGTCCATTAAATATAGAAACATTCAGTGTGTTAACAAAGTTTAGAATGCATACTTCTGACAAATTTTCTTGGTTTGATTCTAAAAGCTAAATAAATAAATAAATATATTTAAATTTACAAACTCTTGCTGGAAACAGCAGCAACTTAAGAGGGTTAATAAAAATAATAATTTCGTCTCTTGTTAGGAAGCTAACGATGGCTCGCTGGCAGTTCTGTGGTTTGGTATTCAACCTTCTGGACTCTAGCAAGAAACTAGCATTAGTTTGGAGTTTAAACTGGCTTTTAGATTTCATACTGAATAAACACCAATTGCACCAGATGCACAAATGACAGGTCCTTATAAAACCATGTGTTGAAATCCTGAGTACCAGCATCCTGACAGGCAAACGCTTACAAAATAACACTATTTAGACATTAAGTTACAAGACATTAAAGTTACAAGATGAGGCAAGGGCTCTAACAGGAACTTCCTGTTCACAGACAAGAAATGGAAACCACAAGAACCAATCAGATATTACTAAACATTTAGGAGAAATGATCCAAGTGAGAATAAAAATTATGATAATGATGATGATGATGATGATAATCACTTACTTGTCCACCATGTTCTTCTTCTGAAGGATCTTATAAACCTCAGCTGATGTTTGAGGCCCCTGAAGCTTCTGACCATTCAGCATCTCAGCTTCCAGCTCAGCTATAGACTACAGCACACGTACACACACACACACACACACACACACACACACACACACACACACACACACACACACATAAATACTTCAAAGTTGTGAAAACTTTTCTATGATTACATATTACTTCATTATGTGTGTTTATAAAACTATATAAGTTTAATTAATAAAAACATTTCCTGGAGAAAGAATCTTAAGTCCATGCTGAGTATCTAAAACTGACTCACCCAGAGCTATATTTGGAGTCAGTGACTTAAATCCAAAGGTTACTTCAATATTTACATGGAGAAAGCAAAAATCACACCTTTAAACCAAAATAAAAAAAATAATAATCAGGGATAGAAAATGCAGACTGAAGAAAGATTTTTTTCTTGTACTGTTTATCCTACACCGGGTCGCGGGGAGCCTGAAGCCTATCCCAGGGGACTCGGGGCACAAGGAAGGGGACACCCTGGAAGGGGTGCCAACCCATTGCAGCAAGAGAAAATTAATGCAATGATATATGAATGAGAATACGGTGTGCAGTGATATAAGTTTAAGAGGAGGGCTAGTATATTGCCAGTATATTGCTTCATGAATAGTTCTATTTGTGTTTGATGCTTTAGCCCATACTCTTTTTGTGACATTGTTTATTTTTACTTCCTGGTCCTTGTGTCATGTGCGTGTCATCCCACCTGTTACCTCATGATTAGTCTATTTATACCTTCATGTTTCTCTGATTTGTCTCGTTTTGTCTCGTGTAATCACTTGTTTAATTTAACAGTATGGCTTCCGCAATCATTATTCAGCAATGCATAAAATATCACTTGATCCAGCACATCCTGTTATTTTACATTTTATTTTTTTAACTTACAGAAGCCACATTATACTAAATTGAGGTCATGTGTAGGCAATTTTTATCATCCTTTTAGCTTGCTATTTTGATTTTTTTAATTAATAAAATAAAATCACTATTTTTAAAGTTTTTCTCAATTGCTTTGGCACAGTCCTCAAATGAAAATCAATGTTTTCAAAACGTTGTGTGACATATCCACTTCAGTTGTCCGGTTTTCACAGCATAATACACGTTCCTTATTTTGTTCACACAGATTTCAGATGTTTCAGCACTTTATAGCAAACACTAAGTACAGTTGTCCTCAGTTGTTACAGTGCATTTTGTATTCACTTTGTAAGCCTTGGTGCTCAAAACTGATACCAATGCTTTTTTTAATTGAATTTGATTACTCTCACTTTCATTGATCACTGTGGTCATTGTCTAGGACAATGGCAGTGGTAGCTCAGTGGTTAAGCCGTTGGGCTACTGATCAGAAGGTCATGAGTTCAATCCCCA
>JAKKZN010000009.1:22370-32728 GCA_033441825.1 Pangasius elongatus | reverse complement strand
CCCCACAGGTCGGTTGTGAGTTAGAGGAGACAGAGAGATTCTGTATTATGTATGAATTACAATTACTCAATTATTTACACACACACACACACACACACACACACACACACACACACACACACACACACACACACACAAACTTTAAAATAGCAAAGGTACAGTAATCATAATGAATGGATATGTTTAGAGTACAGCAGGTTCAGTAAAACACACTGAATCCAAAGAACTTAAAGTGTATTAAAGAGTGTATGATAGTCAGGTCAGATTTATTAGAAAACACTGAAGACTGAGGAGGGAATAACGGACAGATCAGACAGAAACGTAAATAAATCGTGATGAGTGACATCATATCTAATGTTTTACATGTGTCACTAAGGAACAGGAAGTGGTGACATGGTCTGTAATTTGTGTGTGAGTGTGACTCATCAGAATGGTGGACTTTGTGAGTTCCCAGTATTTATGATTAACCCATGTTAAACTGCTTTTAATAATTATACAGCAGCATTCCTGGATGCTGGATGTAAGTTTTAATGTCTCATTAAATGTCACAAAAACTAATACAAGGAAAAAGACAAAGACATTCTGAATCTAACAATGTGGTGAAATATCGTCACTGGAAGAAGCACAGGAGTATAAAGTTCACAAAGTAGAGATTAACAGGAAATTCTAGTAACAGCCGTGAATGAGCTGTTGCTGTAGGAACGAGCGCGTTAGTATAAAACTGTGATTTGCAGCAGCACTATTGTCAGAGCTGCTCTTATAGAAAATTAATCAACACCTTCTGACCAATCACAATCCAGAACTCAGCAGCAGTGTGGTGTGAAATGCACCTGAGTCTTATTTTACAATTATATTAAAAAATAAATAAACAAAATCCTAATCCAGTGGGTCATTATGATCATGTAGTTTTCAATCTCTTTATTACTTCTCTTCCTTTTAAACTCTAAAATATCATTGTGTAATTTTTTTTTATCTGTTGTGTTATTACTGTATATTAGGAAACTAATAATACTACTGTAGCATCTTTAATATTTCTTATAGAATATTTGTGTAATACTTATCCACTATAGTTCATCTGCTGCTCATTAAAAATATGAATCACATTATTAAATATTCATCCCTTTAATATTTAGATTGTGTGTGTTATGGACATATATGTTTGTAACTGTGTGTGTGTGTGTGCATTTCTGAGTGAGGGTTGAACTAGGTGTGTGTGTGTGTGTATGTGTGCGTGTGTGCATGTGTGTGCATTTCTGAGTGAGGGTTGAACTGCTAGGTGTGTGTGTGTGTGTGTGTGTGTGAGAGAGAAAGAGAGAGAGAGAGAGAGAGAGAGAGAGAGAGCATTTCATTAGCTTGTTTGAGGCAGATCATATATGCTGAGTCACACACACACACAGAGGCTGAGTCGACTCAGTGTGAAAAGACGGACCATGTGTTGGAGGAAGAACGTCTTCAGGAGGGGTTGTACAGTTGTTTTCATGGGCAATAACCAGGCTCCACCGAACCTTCCAGAAAGAGCAGCCATGTGAATCTGTGCAAATAATAAGTAATAAATAATAAATATTAGCTTTTACAATTTCTACTTGTGAATCAGCAACATTGTAAAATGTGAGAGCTTCACCTCTTCTACTGCTGTCTTTACATTGTGTTTGTTAATAACATTTACACCACAGCATTGTTGTGTTGTGGATTGTAACTGTTGATGCGGTGTTTAAGTTTTCTGTAAGGAGACATTTATTTAACATTTATGGAAGGAGTCTCCAGTGTCAAAGCTTTTTAACAGTCAGAGGTAAAGCTGGAGTTTACACTTTGCAGTTTCTCTTTAACGTGACAAGCTGCAATGTTTTTTGTCTTATTAAATTCAAAAGAGAGAAAAAAGAGAAGCTGGTGAGAGAACGACTGTTTATAGCTGCTATAACAAAAGGGACAACAGGGACTAACTCGTTTCACCAACACTGTAACTGAAAACAGACTATTATGCTACAGGCCAGTTTGACCCGTTTACATTTTTGAATAGTCTGAAATACTGGTTACCTTCTCTTTTTCTCCCTGAAATTGTTTGCTTTTTCCTCATTTAGAGTCATGAACATGATGAACATGAAAAGTTGTGTTGTGGAAAGTCTGTACTGATGTACTTTGACAGACTGGAGTTTATGATTTCATGACACAAAGTCAGAATGCATGTTTGTTGTTTCAGCAGTTGATGATAAAAGTAATTCCAGTGTAATAGTAATTGCCCTGAGGCTGAGTAATCTAACACATCTGAGGGAAATGTTGATGTTTCTGATCATTCTGTCTAATTTACAGTCACTGAGTCTTTACTCCGTCTGTAAAAATTATTATATATGCTAGTTAGTTATAAGATAGATTATACTGGGAGGTATTATTTTCCAGTTGCCTAGCAACTGCTTTAAATATGGAAAGCGAAGCACAGCGCGCATTCCAAATATGTGTTTCCGTTCCGTATAGTGACGCACGCGTGACGCACGACATAGTATGCCCCATGATAAGTGTAGCTACTGCTGTGGACGTTTCCACTTCGTTCTAGTCCGGGAGTACTCACAATATATATAGTCTGTAGGTTATCTTTTTTTTCCCTCCAGATACACTCGTTTTTAAAGGAGATTTCTTCACATTAATAAAAAGTTAGCCAGGTACAGACATGAGTATGAGTATGATGAATCGGACCGCGCCGGTGAGTTTGCTGTGTTGTGGATTTCAAAATGGCGGCGGCGCTGGTGGAGTTTCCCGTTTCAGAGCTCCAGTGCAGACTTTCTCACAGAAGCGCGAAGAGGAGCTGGACGGCTACACGGAGGAAGCTGACGGATGGCCTGTTAAACCCGGGATTAATGAGAGAGAGTTGCCGCGGGACAGCCGGGTACAGCTTGGGGACAGCGGCTCTGAGGAGCTGCTGATGCCGGACCTGGAGAGAGGAAACCGGGAGCTGCTCCGCGCCTTCTATCGCGCTCACACCGGCCTTCCTGCGCCGTGCAGCCGCAGCACAACACACCCCGCGCTGCCCAGCCTGCACAGAGTGGTGGGAGATGTGCTCTGCAAACACAGGATCGCCTACAACGGTGAGGATTTCCGCATTAACATGTGTTTACAGCTAAATCATCTGCTCTAACAGTCTGCGAGATTCTGTGGTCCGTTTTGTATAGAAGTGAAGTGACTTGTGGCCAAGTATGGTGACCTATACTCGGAATTTGTGCTCTGCATTTAACCCATCCAAGTGCGCGCGCACACACACACACACACACACACACACACACAGTGGGCAGCCATTTTAACTGCGGCGCCCGGGGAGCAGTTGGGGGATCGTGGTATTGAGGGTGGCAGAGACGCTGGTCATTCACTCCCCCACCTACAATCCCTGAGACTTGAACCCACGACCTTCGGGTTCACCTTCGAGTCACAAGTCCAACTCTCTAACCATTAGGCCACGACTTTGACTCTGTAAAACATTCACTTAGTTATTAAATACAAATTATTTTCTGAGCGATTTCATAACTTAATTTACATAGTTTAGATTCTTTAAATATTCTTTTTAAGTCAGTAAGGAGAGATAGACAGTCAAGTCCTTTAAGGGGAGAGTCATAGTGCCAGAGTACACAGATAAACTGTGGATCTCACACACAGTGGAGATAAAATGGAAATTCAGGACACAGAGTGAAAAGAGGAAACAGTTTCACACAGGAAGTAAGGGGAATTCTGTGGAATTCTTTCCCATGCTGGGAAATTCGGGGAATTTGTATCATTATTTTATTTTTCTCAGGAAAGAGATAGACTGAGTCATAGAGCTAGGCAGATGGAAAATAAAGAAAAAGAAGAAACAATGACACTCCCAGAGCAGCTTTCAACAGTATGATTATAAATATACAACTATACAAGACAATTAGCAAGGGCTAAAGTGACTGGTGTAATGTACGACGGAATGAGAGGACACATTATTTCAGCATCTTAAAGTTTAAGAAAAAGACACTTTAGAATAGTATAAAAATATAAACATAAAATATCTGGAGGGGCGAAAAGTGAAACACGGCCAGTTCAGGCGTGGGAGACACTGCGTATGGGAATTGCTGGGACTGTGGCATTGCTCTGATTTCGTTCCATCTGTTGTAAGGTGGCAGTGTGTAGTTACTGTGTGTGTGTTTAGCGGCCGTCAGGGGGATTGGGTGTGGGTGGTTACAGCTCTTGGAACTAAGATGTTCTGTAGCCTGTTAGTCCATGTGTCGATAGTCCTGTACCATTTGCCAGATGGTAGAGGGACAAACAGGTGGATGGCTCGGGTCTCTGGTGATGCTGCAAGCTTTCCGTTCAGTCGCCTGGTGTAGATGGAGTGTAGGTTAGAGGGCTCTGTCCCACTGAGCCACCGCACCACTGCGCAGTAGGAGAGTATATGCTCTGTGGTAAAAGTTTTCAAGAGAGGTGGACGTAGGCAGGCCCTCCTGAGTTTCCTCAGGAAGCACAGTCTCTGCTGGGTTCTCTTCGCTAGGTGGAGGGTCTACAGAAACCATATCAGATCTTTTGTGATGTGGACGCCCAGGAACTTACATTTACATTTATGGCATTTGGCAGACGCCCTTATCCAGAGCGACTTACATTTTATCTTATTTATACAACTGAGCAGTTGAGGGTTAAGGGCCTTGCGCAAGCAGTGGCAGCCTGGCGGTGCTGGGGATCGAACTCACGACCTTCTGATCAGTAGCCCAATGTCCTAACCACTGAGCTTGAAACTTCCCAGCAAGGGTTTATTTGATTAAGATTATTTGATAATTGTTGGGGCTTATTGGTAGGTGATGAGGGGTTAATGGTGGGTTATGAGGAGATTTGGATGTCCTTGTTTGGTCATTACTGGGTTGTTAGTATTGGTTATTTGTGGATGTTAGTGGGTCATTAGGGGACTATTTGTGGATGTTAGTGGGTCATTAGGGGACTATTAGTGGTCATTAGGGGACTATTAGTGGTTATTAGGGGGTCATTAGTGGGTATTAGGAGGTTATTAGGGGGTCATTATTNTTATTAGCTATTATTAAGTTATTAATTTTTCAGGTAATGATGGCTGTGTATTCCTGATCAGTGTGGAGTTTCTGAGAGCTGTTGGTGATTATTAATGGGTTATTGATGATTATTGGCTATTGATTGATTGTGTGTGTGTGTTCTAGGCATGGTGCAGCGGCTGTTCGATCAGGCCAACGGTCTGGACAGTGTGAGCTCTGTGTTGAGTGGTGTGTTCAGCGACGGAGTGATAAGTTGGGGCCGCATCGCGAGTGTTTTGGCTCTGGGAGCTGTCGTGTGTGAGCGGCTGAAGCAGGATTGCGTAAAGGAGCATGTGGAGGAGTATGTGGACTTCGTTGCCTCGCGCATCTCCTCATACCTCAGCACAGAACTACAGCACTGGTTCATCAACAACAATGGCTGGGTGAGTACAATGACGAGACTGGCTCAGAATACACACAAACACACACGAGTCCTGCCTCATGCTGCTGTCTCTGTGTGTGTAACTGTGTGTATGGGTAGCTATGTGTGTGTGTGTGTGTGTGTGTGTGTAGCTATGTATATATGTGTAATTGTGTGTGTGTGTGTGTGTGTAGCCATATATGTGTAACTGTATGTGTGTTTCACAGGATGGTTTTGTGGAGTTCTTCCATGTCGAGGATCCCGAGTCCACAGTTCGGAATGCACTCATGGCAGTGGCTGGGTTGGGAATAGGGGCGTGTCTATTCACGCTGATGCGATGAAGTGGGTGGAGCCAGAAACGATGCTGTTACCATGGCTACGCCTTCATTCTTCATTCTAAGGAAACAAGGATGAATGTGCTTGTGCTCTTCAGGGTGATCACACAGACACTTTAAATGTGCATGTCTTATGAAAGCAGAGAAAGGGTTATTTTCAGAAAGAATCTCCCTCACCCAGATAAGCCCCATGCCTGTCTCCATGGTGATGTTGCCGCACTTGTCCCGCACATTTCAGCTCTTTAGCTGTCAGTGCAGGGTTTGGCACACTGAGAGCTGTGATCGTGTGAAGAATTTCAGAGCTTTACAGTTTTGAAAAGAGTTTTATTTTTTTTAATAAACACTTCTGACACTGAATACTATGTGATGTGTGTTCATTTCACTGGCTTCTCTGTGTGATAAGAGATAAATTTGTATGGAACCCTGGTGTGTTGTGCCGGGTTCTTTATACAGGTGAGAACGCAGCAGTTATACTCCAAAAGCATCGGAGCGAGGTGGTCTGGGTCTGCTTCAAAGTGAACTCTAGTCGGAAACTGGTTTGGTATTTTATTGTCTATAATAAGATCAGCAAGCATCTTGTTATTGTTCTGTGATTTATTTATATATTTATTTATTATTGCTTTCTTGGGAATTTCCCTCCCAGTGAATGAAAGTGAACCTCTCATTCCCATGCTGATAAATGATTGATTTTGTACACACCTTTTAACGACCAGGAAAATCTGTTATTTTAAGGAATGTCTGCACTTCTCAGGTCATTTAAATTAAATTAAATTAAACACGGATGTTTCAAATCATCAACAAGTCAGTAATAAAGTGTGTGTGTGTGTGTGTGTGTGTGTGTGTGTTAGTTACAGTAAAATACTGAGACTGTGTTGCTTTGTGCACAGGGTCATTGTCATGCTGGAACAGGTTTGGGCCTCTTAGTTCCAGTGAAGGGAAACTGTAAGGCTACGCTACATTAGAAGGAGTGCATTAATATAAAATTGTGTTTTGCAGCTGTACTACTGTCAGAGCTGCTGTTACAGAAAATTAATCAGCGGGCGTGGCTGTGTATGTGTTGTTAGGTACGGCCTTGTCTGTTTGCGTGTTTTTGTTTTTGCCATAACACTGGTCTCCACTGTGTGTGTTGGGTGTGGCACGAAAACTGCTCTCCACATCACATCACTGTGTGTGTGTGTGTGTGTGTGTGTGTGTGTGAGAGAGAGATAACATGTAATATATAAAGTGTGAATGCTGTACCAAGTGACTTGGTATATGGTGTGGGGATTTATTGGAGCAAGCCGTTGTAGTACTCAAGTTACAGCAAGTTTCTATAGTACTCCAGCTGGAACGAGTGTCTAAAAGGCACTGAGAATAAACTCTCTAAAGCCAGCGGTCCACATCCTGCTCTCATATGAGAAACACATTGAGATCAGGCAGATGTGTGTTTGTGTTTGCAATGTTAAACTAATTTAACACAGATTCATGAGAGTGAGCAAACAGCTTTTTGCAGATGAGCCACGCTGAAATTGCCCACCTCATTAACAGTAACTCAAATACGGGATTTGACTTTAGGTATCACATTCCCACATTCCCCATCTCATTTGGATTTATGTCATTATATAATGCACACACCACAGGATGTGTTCACTGTGTGAGATTTTTAATAACTGCCAAGATTTTATTCATTCTAATTTTTGGACTTTTACAGAGCAAAAAAAATCCCTGCCATCTCACAAGGTTTTAGCATCTGACCTGTTTTACTATCCTGAGAAAGTTTATCAACATCTGATAAATGCACATGATAAAGTACTATACACTCATGATGACTGTTGTTAAATTGTGTGTTTGTGTATGTGTATGCTTTTCTTGTATATTAATGTGTGTGTGGGATGTTAGTATTATTTATGTTATGTATATTATTTATTTAATGTTTGAGTTTGACTGTACAACACACTATTGTGTGTTCTGTTGTGTCTTCCTCCAGGGTTGAACATAGATCATGTGACCTGTCTTCTTTCCCACTTCCTAGTTGCTCCTGATTGGCTGTTGGGGTTTTCTGCCAGCTCATAGCAACAGCCTGCCCACAGAGAATTTAAAAAGCAACAAAAACAAAATGCTTCCCAGAAGTCAGCTGACCTGTGTGTGTGTGTGTGTGTGTGTGTGTGTGTGTGTGTGTGTGTGTGTGTGTGTGTGTGTGTGTGACAGCACTTCTGATACATCTCTCAACCTAGAAAAATTTGAGAAAGAAAGAAAAAAAAATGAAAGCTGAATTTCTACTGAAACTAAATAATCCATGTATGTATAGCAGAATAATTGATTTAATTAATATAAGTATTAGAAGCCTCAAAAGGATCTCAGGAAGAAGGAGCCCCATACTGGACAGAAGATTATTATAATTAAATTTATTTATATAGCACATTTATCAATGGACATCAAAGCAGCTTTACAGATATTTGGATATAGATATAGAAATTAGAGTTAACCCTAATGAGTGAGCCAGAGGTGACGGTGGTGAGGAAAAACTCCCTGAGATGATATGAGGAAGAAACCTTGAGAGGAACCAGACTCAAAAGGGAACACATCCTCATCTGGGTGACACTGGATAGTGCGATTATGAGTCATTACTCTTCCACAACCCATAGAATCAAGCAGTGCTAACTGTTCTTCAGGGTCATTTTTTTATTTAAGAGTTTTAGCTTTAAGTCTATATTATCCAAATGAAGTTATTCAAAAGAAAAGAAAAAAAAAAATCCCAGTTTGGTTAGCATTAGTTATGTCATGTCAGTTCAAGTGGTTTTTATTGTCATTCCTGTACATAACCTGTATACATTGAAATGAAATATTTCCCCAGGACCATGGTGGAACACACAATACAGTAGCACAGTGCACAGGACTACGGAAATTGGTGCTACATGACAGTACGAGATAAGTTCAAACAATACAAAAAAAAAAAAAAATACACAGGACAGCGCATATCAACTATACAGGATAACTGAACATAACAAGAATCCCCAGGTTGGACAGAAGAAGCTTCAGGCAGAAGCTCCAGATGAATGAAAGTTGCAGGTTGACCACAGAAAAATGAATGAATTTCCTTTGTCAAATACAAATTACAGATGTAAATCTCCTGATGGGTTCAGTGATATAATGTGAACAAAGGAACCCTGGTATTCCTGCAGTTAGATGTTGAGTATGGTTTTGGATTTTTGCCTGACAGTCACTTTGTCTAGGTTTAGAACTCAGGGAATTCGTGGTTCTTTCAGCGCCAGTGCCTCCAATTAAGAAAACTATAATATCAATCATGAAAGTATATTGTGTCTTACCTAGTGGAGATGAAACCAAGAAGATATCAAGAAAATCCTACAAGAACATCTGATCTTTATTTGGGGTTAATCAGAATAATTGAATTGATGACAGCTGTATTATAATTACTTTTGAACATGAGATTAAGTGTGATTGGTTCATTCTGAACATAGCCACATCCCCAATTATAAAAGGGTGTGTATACTTATGCAACCAGGTTATTGTAAGTTTTTTTTTTATTTTTTCCTATTTTTGCCTTAAATATTTCTGATTGTTTTTCACTTAATTTTTATATGTTGTTATTTCACACTGAGGATGGAAAAAGTTCTGACATGATTTATCTTGGTTCAGTTTTTTTACATCACAAAAACCTGCCATTTTAACAGGGGCATGTAAACTGTTTATATCCACTGGAGAAGGGATTTATTTATAATCACACTATCCAGTGTCACCCAGATGAGGATGGGATCCCTTATGAGTCTGGTTCCTCTCAAGGTTTCTTCCTCATATTGTCTCAGGGAGTTTTTCCTCACCACCGTCACCTCTGACTTGCTCATTAGGGATAAATTCATACATTTAAAATTTATATCCTGAATGTATTTATTTCTGTGAAACTGCTTTGTGACAATTGTTAAAAGAGCTATACAAATTGCATTGAAATATTCTCTATACTCACACTCTCGTGATGTCATATCCTTAAACGGGTTTTCATACAACTCATATGCTGATGACACTCAACTCATTCTCTCTTTTCCTTCTTCAGGCATGATCTCATCATGTCTGACAGGGTTGACATCTTGTCATGGATCCAGCTTATTATTTATTTATTCATTTATTCATTCATTTTTAGTAACTACTTTATTCTGGTCAGGGAGGGTCAGCCTTTAGCCTGGCAAAGACAGTAGATCGCAGGGCAGATCATCATCTAAAACTAAATCTCAGCAAGATTAAGTAGCTGTATATCACTGGAGATGCATCCCCATGTCAATTACAGAATTACAATTACAACCATTACAGAAAGAAGAACTCCTTGTCTTCTTCCTCATCTTCCTCCTCCTCATCCTCTTCCTCAATTCAACCATCCTCAGCAATCCAAACGGTTCTTCAGGCCGTCCATATGGGGCTACCCCCAGCAGCAGCGAGTGAACTCAACCGATGAGAACTCATAACTAAAAGGGAGAGCCAGAAGCTAACACACACGTGAGGGCTCCTGGGACATAAAGCAGCAGCCACTCTACCATAGACAAACCTGAGTGAACGTGTGAGAGTGGGGGGGGGCGACAGCATCCAAACATCCCAGTTCACCACAACACTCTATGCCTGTGAACCCTCCAGACC
>JAKKZN010000009.1:0-17500 GCA_033441825.1 Pangasius elongatus | reverse complement strand
ACATGTGTATGTGTTTTTTCAATATATTGTTTAAAATATTGTTTGTTTATATTAGCTACAGTTACTGTTAACGATATACATTTCATAACAGTTACACATTTTATTTATAATGTGCTTTAAAGTGACTCAAAGATGCTTACAAATGTTAACAGAAACATAAATGACGAAGATAAAGACAAAAAAAAAGACAAGGAAAACAGAAGAAAATGACAAGAAGAAAGGAAAATAGAAAGCCATAAATATAAACTGGTATGAAATATGTTACATAAATGTTGAAACCTTGGGAACAGGTGGGTTTTGAGACATTAGCCACTTGATCCTGCTGAATAAAGACCAGTGAAAACACTTCAGAAATGCTTTTGGTGATAATTCCCTTGGCTTATAATTAATCATGCACAGTTTCTTTTCCTCCAGTATTTTATTTTATTTTAGTACTTGTTATTGTTATATCTTTTTGCACAACCTGTTACATGTGGCACTCTATCCACTTTATCCACACTAGAACTGTGTACTAGTCGGAGCTGCATTGTCCTTTACTGTGCCTGTTGTCCTGTTTTAGGAAATTTGTACTTCTCTAGCTGTGTTTGCACATGTGCACATATGTAGTCCTGTGTAGGTCTGTGTACTCTTTCATTAGTTCTGTGTAGTCTCATGTAGTTTTGCTTTGTTTTATGTGGCACTATGGTCCTGGAGGAACATTTTCATTTCACTGTGTACTGTATCAGCTGTATATTGTTGAAATGGCAATAAAAGCCACTTAACTTGACTTTTCAAAAGTTAAGAGAGTGTTATCTTCTGTGTATCATTTCTACACTGAAACACAGAAGTCTGCTTTGTTTTTGCCCCTTTTTGCTCTTCCTTGTATGTAAATATTTTGTAATCATTGATTACATACAGTCCCCTCTGAAAGTATTGGAACAGCAAAGCCAGTTCTTTTGTTTTTGCTATACACTGAAGACCTTTGAGTTTGAGATCAAGAGATGAATATGAGATGATAGATCAGAATTTCAGCTTTCATTTCCAGTTAGTTACATATAGATGTGTTAAACAACTTAGAACAACTTGGCACCTTTTGTTTGAACTTGTTCATTTTTTTAAGTCAATCACAAATATTGGAACATGTGACTGACAGGTGTTTCTTGTTGCTCAGGTGTGCCCTGTTAGATTGATTGTTTAAATAATTAATAGCTCTGAATGTCTACTCTTGGCTTGAGCCCTGGGTTTTGCCTGTGAAGACTCCATTTGTTGTTAAAAAGGATAAACCAACATGAAGGACAGAGAGCTGTCTATTGGAGTAAAGAGAGAAAATCTATCAGAGCCATTGCACAAGCACTGGGAATAGCCAATACAACAATTTGGAATGTCTTGAAAAAGAAAGAAACCACTGGTGTACTAACAATCAGACATAGAACAGGTCAGCCAAAGAAAACAACAGCAGCTCATGACATAAACATTGTGAGAGCTATGAAGAAAAACCCAAAAACAACAGTAAAGTAAAATTTAGAGGCCACACCACGAGATGCAAACCTCTCATCAGCAGTAAGCATTAGAAGGCCAGAGTGTAATTTGCAAAGAAATACAGAAATGAGCCGCAAAAGTTCTGGAATCAAGATGAACCTCTTCCAAAGTGATGGAAAGGTCAAAGTGTGGAAAATGAAGGGATCTGCTAATGATCAATAACATACGAGCTCATGGGTGAAGCATGGTGGAGGTAGTGTCATGGCTTGGACTTGCATGGCTGCTTCTGGAACAGACTCACTAATCTTTATTGATGATGGAGCTCATGATGGTAGCAGCAGAATGAATTCAGAAACCTACAGAAACATTCTGTCTGACAGTTTACAGAGAAATGCTTCCGATCTAATTGGAGGAACTTCATCATGCAGCAAGACAATGACTCAAAACACACTGCAACACAATAAAGCACTTCATCAGGGGAAAAGTGGAAGGTTTTAGACTGGACAAGTCCGTCAGCAGATCTTAACCCAACTTAGCAGCATTTCACCTCCTGAAGAGGAGACTGAAGGGAGAAACCCCCCAAAACTAACAACAACTGAAAGAATCTGTGAAACAAGCCTGATGCAGTTATTGTAAGCAAGAGATATGCAAGCAAATATTAAGTGTTATTTACTTTAATGTACTTTAAGACTATCTGTTCCAATACTTTTGCTCACATAAAAATTGAATGGTCTGCCACCAAAGGTGACATGTTCTAAGTCACATGTAGATGTAAATATCAGGAAATGAAAGATGAAATTCTAATCTGTTGTCTCATATTCATCTTTTGATCATCATCTGAAAGTGGGCTCAGAATAATTGAACAGTGCACACATAGACCTCTTCAAAAGCAAGATGACTTAGACTTCATCAAAAACAAAAGAATTGGCCTTGCTGGTCCAGTACATTGAGAGGGGACTGTATGCTTTTTTTGTTTGTTTGTTTGTTTGTTTTTTGTCAGTGGTTGTAATTTGTTGTTCCAGTTTCATGGTGTATTTGATTTTGGCTTTCCTTATTGCAGTCTTTAAATTATGTTTAGTTGCCATGATGTGGACCTTATTTGCACAAATCCAGGGCTTTTTTCCTTTTAAAAAAAAAATTCTCTGGCAAACTGTGGACTTTGTTTTTTGGGAGGAGAATGCCAAATAGTCATTTGTAAGTGAGGTTTAGGGATGATCGAGTGTATTATACTTTTGCACTTTGGTTACTAGTGTAGCTGGGTAATATATAAAATAGATTGTGATGATCATATCATCTAGGATGATTATTACTGCTTCTGAGTTTGCTTTTTTCATAGAGCTGGAGTTATCTACGTTATGCACAGTGGATTAGCATTACTGTCCACTGGTACTTCAGAATTAATTGGCACCCTTTATGAAAATATACAAAAATGTGTATAATGCATACAAGTGATATTTTTAGACTGTATAGTTCTATTAACGTAAATTTAGATCATTAGACTGAATGTACAGCCAGCATCTGAAGAATCTTTGATCTGAAGCTATGACTGTGAAATGTTAGGTCTCTTACATCTAATGCGCTTATTGTTAATGAAACTGTTACTGATCAGGAGTTTAATGTACTGTGTTTAACAGAAACGTGGATTAAACCAAATGAGTACGTAGCATTAAATTAAGCTAGTCCTCCCGGGTACAGTTACATACATCAGCCCCGTCTAACTGGCAGAGGAGGAGGCGTTGCAGTCATCTATAATGATAATCTAGGTGTCACTTAGAGGACATAGCTTTTCAAATCAGAACAGACCCCAACCCTAAAACTTGGTTACTAAAAGTAGATTTGTGTTTGGGCATGATGTCTCAAGTCTACTTTATTTATAGAGCCCTTTCCACTACAAAGTAGACCAAAAGACTGTACAGTAGCACAAAAATACAAGGATACTAAAACAAAAATCAACAAAAACAGAAAAATAAAATAAGCATGAAGAAAAAATTAAAACAATGTACATCTTACAAAAGTCAACTAGTAAGAGCCATAGAAAACAAGTATGTTTTCAAGCGAGATTTAAAAATGTCAACTGAGGGTGCTGATCTGATGTCAGGTGGAAGGGTATTCCACAGTCTTGGGCCAGTGACCGAAAATGCCAGATCCCCTTTAGTTTTCAGGTGAGTTTTTGGAACTGAGAGCAGTAAGCAGTTAAGTGTTCTTTGAGGTCTACCAGAGTTCATATGAATCAGGTCCATAATATATTCTGGGGCCATATCATGGACAGCTTTAAAAATGTACAGCAACACCTTATACTGAATCTGATATTTAACAGGAAGCCAATGCAGCTTTTCCAAAACCGGAGTAATATGCTCCCTTTTCTTTGTGCTAGTAAGGAGCCTCGCAGCTGCATTCTGGACCAATTGCAATTTTGAAATAAGAGATTGACTTACTCCCAAGATCAGCAACAGGCAAAAAAAGATGTCATTTTTGTAATAGTCCTCAACTGGAAGAAGCAACTTTTCACCACACATTTGATCTGATGATCATACGTTAAAGCTGAGTCAAAAATTTAAAAATGAACTGTGTTAATTCATAGAAGATAGTGAAGTTGTGTATTATCTGTATCTTTTTTCAGCATATTGTTTAAACTTCTCATAATGAAATCAGCAGAAGACAGTTCACGCTGTTTTAGAACGTCTCGGACACAGGCTCCTGATCTTGCTGGCTCACAGGTAAATCATACTAATGTGCATTTATAAGGCATTCTTAATGATGTGTTATTTATAAGACATTTATAATGATTGAGTGGTTAAAAAGAAAATAAAAGCTGTTGATTTTACAGATTTTATTTTCTTTGCTGAATAAGTATGACTGTTGTTTCATCATTAACACTGTGAGGATGGACAGATGGAGACTTGTTCTACTTTGGATAAACAGACCTTCAGCTCTATGGGACATGCCTTCCCTGTGGACGAGCAGAATGTAGGATTTCAGATGAAGCCTCTAAAAGAAGAGCCTGAAGATGAAGACTACCTAAGTAAGCCAACAGGGCACATTTATAGTCCAGCCTTGGGTTAAATAGCACTCTCTCAATAACATTTTAGTCTTAATAGGTCTAATTGTTGACTGGATAACCTCATGTCACTAATGTCACTACAGTCACTTCTACCTCATTATTGTGTTTTATACTTTCCATTTCTTTTGAGGTGGAGGAGCATCAAGCTCGGTAGGACACATCATCCTGAACAAAGGATTTCTAAAGAATCCTATAAAGAAGGAAGACCACAAAGAGAAAGACTACCTCTGTAAGTTATATTATATATTTACTATAATAATAATAATAATAATAATAATTATAATTATAATTAAATGAGTGAACGGTTGTAACTGGTAAATAAAATAATTTATGTTCAGCCCACTCCTACTATACAAAACACCCAACCAGCTTACATTTACATTTATGGCATTTGTCAGACACCCTTATCCAGAGTGACTTGCAGAAGTGCTTTGATGTTTCTGTCAATAAATACATTCTGATACTGGTTCACTAGGTTAGGGACTAAGAGTACTATCAGTCTAAAAACCCTGTAGTCCTAGTTTAATATGAAAAAAAAAAAACAGGAAACACAATATTTTTAAAATAAATTTCTAATTTAAGTACTTCATGAGGAAGTAGGTGCTTATGTGAGAAGAAAATGACAGTTGATTGTCCATAGTTACCCCAAGGCTGCATGCAGTGACCAAAGATGAGATCTGAGAACTGTCCAGGGAGATCACAAGATATACAGATGAATCCCCTGGGATGAACAGCAGTTCAGTTTTGCTGGGATTCAGTTTCAGCTGATGAGCTGCCATCCATGATGAAATGTCTGCCAGACATGTTGAGATTGGAACAGAAACATGAGTGTCTGAGGGAGGAAAGGAGAGGATGAGTTGAGTGTCATCTGTGTAGCAATGGTATGAAAACCCATGCAAGGATAGAGGGAGAACAGAAGAGAACACTCATGTTTCTGTTCAGATCTCAGCATGTCTAGCAGACATCTCATCATGAGACTGATGAGGATGGACAAGAGAGTCTTGTCATTGACTTTGTTGAATGCTGTTGAAAAAGGCTAAGTAAGATGAGAACTGATGACAGTTTGACTGATCTAACAGCATGTAGCTTCTCAGTGACTGCCAAATGGGCAGTTTCAGTGGAATTTGCCACTTTGAAGCCAGGCTGGTTAGGATCTTGGAGGTTGTCTTGTGAGAGATAGACAGTTGATTGTAGACAGTGCGTTTGAGAATTTTAAAAAAGAAAAGAGAGTAGCCATACCAGTCAGCTTAGTTGCATATTGTGCAGGAGTGAGTAATTACAGAACGCACCCAGGTATAATTGAAGGCGAGATTGTACAGTGGATATAAAAAGTCTACACATCCATGTTAAAATGGCAGTTTTTTTGTGATGTAAACCTTACAATAACCTAGTTGCATAAGTGTGCACACTCCTAAACTAGTACTTTATTGAAGCACCTTTTGATTTTATTACACCTCTCATTCTTTTCGAGTAAGAGTCTATCAGTGTGGCACATCTTGATTTAGCAATATTTTACCACTCTTTCTTTCAAAAACATTCCAGATCCATCAGATGTTAGGGCATCTCCTGTGCACAGACTGCTTCAGGTCACCCCACAGATTTTTAGTTGCATTCAGGTCTGGGCTCTGAAGGTTGTGCACTGAACTTGACTGGTATTTGTAGCTATTCATGATTCCCTCCACCTTGATAAAAGCCCCGGTTCTGGCTGAATAAAAGCAGCCCTAAAGCACGATGCTGCCACCACCATGTTTCACCTTGGGTATGGTATTCTTTTGGTGATGTGCTTTTTTGCACCAAAAATAAATCTTGGAATTCTGGAATTATTATACCTTTCGGAATTGATTTCATCAGACTGTAACATATTTTGCCACATTGTTTGAGGTGATTTAGTTGAGCTTGGATGTGAAGAAGGGCTTCCATCTTGCTGTCCTACCCCACAGTCCAGACCTGTGAAAAATATGAGAGATTGTTGTAGTGTGTAATCAGTATTTGTAAGATATTCCTGCAGCTTCTTTAATGTTGCTGTAGGTCTCTTGGCAGCCTCCCTGGTAAGTTTTTGTCTTGTCCTTTTATAAATTTTGGAGGGACGTCCTGTTCTTGGTGATGTCATTGTGGTGCTCCATTTTTTTTATATTTGTTGATGAAGGCCTTTACGGTGTTCCATGGTACGTCTAATGTTTTGGAAACTCTTTTATACACCTCTTTTGATTGATATCTTTTAACAAGTGGGATACCGTAAATGCTTTTAAGCTCTTTGTAGACCATGGCTTCAGCAGTTGAATGAAACCAAGAAGATGTGAAGAAAATCTGACAGAAACAACTTTATTTGGGGTTAATCAGAATTATTTAATTGATGACAGCTGTATGATCATTACTATTGAATATGATATCGAATGCGATTGGTTTATTCTGAACACAGTCACATCCCCAATTATAAAAGGGTGTGCACACTTATGCAACCAGGTTATTGAAACTTTTATTTTTCCCTAAAATATTTGATTGTTTTTCACTTAATTTTTATACTTTGTAATTTCACATTTTCATGCATTCTGTTTTCTAGACTGTGAGGATTGTAGAGCATTCTTCATAAATGAGTGTGAGGTTCATGGTCCTGCTCTTTTCATCCCTGATACTCATGTTCCCATGGGCATCACTGATCGAGCCAGACAAAGTCTTCCAGCTGGACTAGAGATTCGAGAGTCTGATATTCCTGGCGCAGGCCTGGGAGTGTTTAACATGGGGGAGACTGTTCCAGTTGGTGCACACTTTGGACCCTACCAGGGGGAACTGGTAGACAAAGAGGAAGCCATGAACAGTGGTTACTCCTGGGTGGTAAGTTAGTTTCTTATTTTAAAAAACATTAGAGGTATTGTATATTAATAATTATCTCTTAATATATCAAATTTAACATGAGGGTGGGATATTTGACTCAATGTTTTTTTTTTCACAATTTTAGTTCAATTTAGTTCAATTTTATTTGTATAGTGCTTTTAACAATGGCTATTGTTGCAAAACAGAAATATATAAATTCTAGATATAAATTTTAAATGAGCAAGCCAGGGCCAATGGTAGCAATAAAAAAAACTCCCTGAGGCGATATGAGGAAGAAACCTTGCGAGGAACCAGACTCATAGATAGAGCGATTATAAATAATTTCTTTTCTATAACTGTATACTATATGTTTAAATAGTGCAATTTAAGAAGATGTTTTTGCTTTTTGAAAAGTATTTGTGAAGAGTATAACAGTTAATTTTGTGACCGTTGATCACCATTGGTTATCTGCCAAATATTCAAATATTCTGTAAGGAAAAGACCATCGCAAAATTGAATTTAATTAAAATTTCATTTTACTGAGCTTGGCCAGGGAGCTGGTGTTGGTTGTCCAGGTGAGGTCTTCCATGATGTGAACACCAAGGAACATCAATGAACAATAAAGGTGTTCATCACCCTCTCCACTGTAGAGCTGTTTATGCATGGGGGAGAGATTGTTGAAGGGCTTCCTGAAGTCAACAATTATCTCTCTTGTTTTGTCAACATTCAGAGACAGATTGTTGGTTTTTGTACCAGACCGTGAGCCATTTTACCTCCTCTCTGTATGATGTATCATCACTGTCACTGATGAGGCAGACTACTGTGGTGTCATCAGCGAAGTTTGCAACAGTGCAGCCTATCTCGCCAGCACTATTTCCTGAGGAGGGACCTTTACTAGCGTCTACTCTGCATAGATGGAATCATGCTCAACTCACTTAGTGTGAATGCAAAGTGTGTATTATAAATCAGCGATAAGATGCCACAAGACACCATCCATTAATCTTTAGCAAACATATTCATGGATATTTACAAATACCAAACATACATACACAAACTGTCCATAAACAATAGTCTCTGTCTTGTGATGAATTGGAATGGTCTCCCCAGTCATTATCTTGGAGAGGATGAATGAAAGCGGCCTGGAGACGTGAGGATCTTTGTTCAGCTCTTCAGGTCTGCAGGTCTTGAAGGACGTAGGTCTTGTGCTGAGGGAGGATCTTATTAGGGTCTGTAGGTAATCCCAAGTGTACTTGCACAATCCCAGATTCAAAAACTCAGATCCAATACATTCACAAGAAGTATTGTAACCATATTAAAAGATCTGTCTACACAACAAAAATGTATACATATTAACACCCAGAGCAACTTGTCCTCTAAACACAGCCATCTCCCACACAAATCTATCAGTATAACTCATTCATAACATTAAAACATGGGAAAAATGCGCAAGCATAAGGAAGCATAGATTCCACAAGACCTCTGAAGTTGTGCTGTGGTATCTAGCACCAAGACAGTAGCAGCAGATCCTTTATGTCCTGAAGTTGTGAAGTGGGGCCTCCATGGATCGGACTTGTAACCCGAAGGTGAACCTGAAGGTCATGGGTTCGAGTTTCGGGTCCGGCAGGGATTGTAGGTGGGGGGAGTGAATGACCAGCGCTCTCTGGTCAAGGCATTGATCCCCCAACTGCTCCCCGGGCGCCGCAGCTAAAATGGCTGCCCACTGCTCCGGGTGTGTTCACGCGTGTGTGCACTTGGATGGGTTAAATGCAGAGCACAAATTCCGAGTATGGGTCACCATACTTGGCCACAAAGTCACTTCACTAAAGTCACTTCAGAAGGAGTCAGGATCGCTGGTATCTCTAGAGTAGCATGTGTAGCTTGACAGAGAGAGAGAGAGAAACACAGAAAGTATGCTCATTGTCATGTAATGGTTAAAGAAATTGTGCGTTGTGTGCAGAGTGCAAGTAGGAACTCAGGCAAGAATAGCTATGACAGCATAACTAAAAGGAAGAGCCAGAAGGTAACACAGACACTCCACCGTCAACAAACTTAAGTGAACGTGTAAGATTGGGGGAGTGACAGCATCCAAACCTCCCATTTCACTAAAGCACTCTATGCCCATGAACCCTATTTAGAAAATATTTAGCAGCAAGTAATTAAAAAGTGTACCTGCCCAGATTATCGTTACCAGTACCTAGAGTGAGATTTGGTGGTGATTACCACACACAAGTGCCTAGTGACTGGAACTCCCACTTAACCCATTTAGGTTCAGCCCAAAATGGCGATGTGGAAACTGACTTTGGGAACATGGAATGTCACTTGGCTGGCATGGAAAGAGTTTGAGCTATTGTGTGAGATGGAAAGGTATGGTAATGATATTTTTAAAAATACACTATATGGCCAAAGGTTTGTGGATACCTGACCATCATGGCCATATCTGGGCTTTCCCCAAACTGTTGCCACAAACTTGGAATCACACAACTGTATAAAATGACTTTTTCATGCTGGAGCATTACGATGATAATGCACCTGTGTACAAAGCAAGGTAGAAATGGTTGGCGTAGGTTGGAGTGGAAGATATTGAGTGGCCTGTACAGAGCTTTGACCTCAATGCCACTGAACATCTTTGGGATGAATTGGAACACCTGTCCTCCCTAATCCTCTTGTGGCTGACTGAGAACATCCTAACAGTTACACTCCAAAATTTAATGGAAATGCTTCACAATAGAGTGAAGGTTATTATAACAGCAACGGTGAGTTGGGGGGACTAATTGTGCAATGGGATTTTTAAAAAGCACATATGGGTGGGATGGTCAGGAGTCCAAAAACTTTTGACCAAATATTGAATAGTTGGCCTTATTAACCATGCACACGGTATGGGCTGCAATACCACTCTTCTTGATCAGGGGTGGGCTCTTTCCTATTGACTGTTGACCTCAGGAGGGGGAAGGTTTAACATCCACAACCTCTGCTGAGCAAAAGCGGGGGATTGTTGAGCTCTATTGGGAATATTGATATAAAGAGCACTTTAAGGAACTCCTTAACCAGTGGATATGCCTTCAGGAGAGAAACCTCTGGTGTTTTGGAGTTCATTTCTGAGGTTATTATGGCAGTTAGACTTTCATAGCAGCAAGGTTCCATCAGTGGATGAAATTTGGCCAGAGATGTTGAATGTATCATGTTAGGGTCATGTGGATAAAATTAATTTTCAGTTTTGCATCAAGACCTGGGACAGTGCCATTTGACTGGCAAACTGGGATGGTGGTCCCCCTTTTTAAAAAAAGGGAAACCAGAGAGTGTGTTTGAGGCAAAGGAATCACACTTCTCAGTCTCCTTGGAAAACTTTGGTCATTCTGGAGTATATACTCTGTTTGGTAGTTGAATTTAGGATTCTAGAGGAACAATGCGGTCTCCACTCAGGCTGTGGAACAGTGGACCAGCTTTGCTAATCCAGTCTACATCTCTTTTGTGGATTTGAAGAATGCCTGTGATCCTGTACCTTGACAATTTTTGTGGGAGATACTGCAGGAGTAAGGGATATCTGGGTTTCTACCAGAAGTGATAGTCTCTGTCTGAGTACAGTGACGGTTGAGTCTGCATTCTTGATGTTAAATCGACACCATCTATGGTGGGTGTTGGACTCTCTCAAGGGTGTGTCTTGTCTCCACTCCTGTTTGTGGTTTTCATGAGCAGGATATCAAAACATGCCCAAGGTTGGAGGGGTGACCAGTGTAGGAGGATAAAGGTAACGTCGCTGTTATTTATATCTTATCTGTCTGTCTGATTCAGTCTATTCAGCAGTTTCCAAATGAGCCAAGCCAACTTTCTGTAAAGGCTGTGAGTCTTAAGTGATTTTTTTTTTTTTAAGTGTTTTTTTTTTTTTTTTTTTTGGACTAACAGGCTCTTATTCTCAGTATAGAGGCATGACAGCAAGCATTTGCTGTCATTGATCATTTTTGTGGTCACCTTTTAAAGCTCTTCTATGAGAACTTTCAGCTTTATAAATGTGATAATGAACACTAAGGGCAACACACCAATTTTGCCTTCATAATTTTTAGTAGAACAGAATTTGTGTAGATCACATGTGTTTTTCCTTTTCTGTAAGTTCAAATTTAAACATAAGGGTCAAGTAATTACACTTTACTACACAGTATTATTTGCAGTAATGATTAAAATATAATGGAAAATGTATAATGCACTCTTTGCAGATATTTAAGAGCAAACAGTGTGAGGAATACATAGATGCCAAGAGAGAGATGTATGGTAACTGGATGAGGTGAGGAATACAAGTTCCCTGGCTACTAGTTATGTTCTTTATTTAGTGGAAAACCTTTGTTTTCCCCATGCCACTCTCTCCCTTTCTCTCACTGTGTCACTTTAATTTTTTTCTCTCTGTCCCTCATTCTCTTAGATATGTGAATTGTGCTCGTAATGATGATGAGCAGAATCTTGTGGCATTTCAGTATCGAGGGGGAATTCTGTACCGTTGCTGTCGACCAATTTACCTAGGACAGGAGCTTTTGGTGTGGTATGAAGAGGAGTATGCCAAAGATCTTAGCACTGTATTCGACTACCTCTGGAACAAAAAATGTTTCCCAAATGGTAATGTTCAAAACTTGAATGCCTATTTGATCATGACACTGTTTTATCATGAATTTACTCAGAGCACAGTGCTTTTGACTACTCTATAGTCCTAAACTAATGTTTTGAAATGTTAAGTCCAGTTCTCCTGTTTTTGCTGTACACTGAAGACATTTAGGTTTTATATCAAAAGGTGAATGAGACAGTTTATGAGAATATGCATTCTTCATTCTTCTGTCCCTTCAGTCTCCTCTTCAGGAGGTGAAAAGCTGCTCAGTTGGGTTAAGGTTAAGTTTAGAAGTTCGGAGCTATTGTTTAAATAATCAAACAGGGCACACCTGGGCAAAAGAAAGGACACACATCAGTCACATGCTCCAATATTTTTGATCACTTGAAAAATGTGTGGGTTCAAACAAAAGGTGCCATGTTCTAAGTTGCTTAGCACATCTAGATGTAAACATCAGAAAATGAAAGCTGAAATTCTGATCCATCATCTCATATTAATCTTTTGATCTCAAACTCAAATGACTTCAGTGTATAGAAAAAAACAATAGAATTGGCCTTGCTGTTCCAGTATTTTAGGAGGGGAATGTATGTGCAATGTGAAATTGTTTTTCTTCTTTTCTTTCTTGTCTCTGCCCCTTGTTTTGTCATATGTGTGTGATTCCTGTTTTGGTAATGATTAGTCTAAGCCCTCATGTTTTAAAGTCTCATTGTATGTACACTCCTGTGCAAAAAAAAAAAAGGACCAAGCCCAAAATAGGAAATATTAAGCTTTTAATGGTCTTAACACCAAATCATTGGTCAGAAAATTAGCAAGAATTACCGTCAGCAAATCTGAGTAATCTTGTAAGGTGCTATGTCCACAAATTCTCTGATCTGTATCTTTACCCAAGTAGGCTTTAATATTCGTTTCTATGAATTTTAAATGACTGCCAGTTTTATTATTATTATTTTTTTAAACTTAACACTAGGTGAATTTATTGTTTTTCTTTATTAGAAGTGTTCCCAAAATTTCACTGCATTGTATTTTTTTTCTTTTACAGAAATGAATAACAGCCAGTTACAAGTCTTCTCCTGCTCCTTGTGTTCATTTTCCTATACATCACAAACCTACCTGCACAGACATATGAGAAGATGCCACTATGACGAGTATACAAGACTGACTGAACCAATTACTTTTGATGTTCTGATACCCACAATAAGCTTCAATATTCAACCAACATCCTCTGGCACTGTCCTCATGAACACCCCCCAACAACAAATGCAGAAAGAAATGCATAACTGCTTAAAATGTGGAAAGACTTTTCTTCAACAGAGTCACCTTGAACTCCATCAGCACCTTCACACAGTAGAGAGCCTGTATCAGTGCTCACAGTGTGGGAAGAGTTTCAGAGAGCGAGGTAATCTCCAACGCCACCAACACGCTCACACAGGAGAGAAACCATATCAGTGTTTGCAATGTGGAAAAAGCTTTACACTCCAGAGTCATCTCCAAACACACCAGCGCATTCACACAGGAGAGAAGCCGTATCTGTGCTTGCAGTGTGGAAAGAGATATACTCAGCTGAGTACTCTCAAACTACACCAACGCACTCACACAGGCAGAAAAAAGTTTCAATGCTCACAGTGTGGAAAGAGTTTTACTCGTCTGAATAATCTACAAACACACCAGCGCATTCACACGGGAGAGAAAGCATATCACTGCTCACAGTGTGAAAAGAGTTTTACCCATCAGAGTCATCTCAAACGGCACCAGTGCATTCACACAGGAGAGAAGCCCCATCGGTGCTCACAGTGCGGGAAGAGTTTTAGTCATGAGAGTGCTCTACAGCGACACCAACGCATTCACACAGGGGAGAAGCCGTATCAGTGTTCACAGTGTGGAAAAAGTTTTTCTCATGACACTGCTTTCAAACGACACCAGCGTGTCCACACAGGAGAGAAGCCATATCACTGCCCACAGTGTGGGAAGAGTTTTACTCAACAGAGTAATCTCCAAATACACCAGCGCATTCACACAGGAGAAAAGCCATATCACTGCCCACAGTGTGGAAAACGTTTTACTCATCAGAGTAATCTCCAAATACACCACCGCATTCACACAGGAGAGAAACCATATCAGTGCTCACAGTGTGGAAAGTGTTTTACTCACCGGAGTGCTTTCCAACTACACCAGCACATTCACACTGGAGAGAAAACGTATCACTGTTCAAAGTGCGGGAAGAGTTTTTCTCATGAGACTGCATTCCAACGACACCACCGTATTCACACTGGGGAGAAGTCATATCAGTGCTCACAGTGTGGGAAAGGTTTTACTGAAAAAAGTAATCTCCAAACACATCAGCGCATTCACACAGGAGAGAAGCCATATCAGTGCCTGCAATGTGGAAAGAGTTTTACTCATCAGAGTCATGTCAAACTACATCAACGCATTCACACAGGGGAGAGGCCATACTGTTGCTCACAGTGTGGAAAGAGTTTTACTCAGCAAAGTAATCTTCAACGACACCAGCGCATTCACACAAAATAAATTCCATATCACTGATCACAATTTGCAAAGAGTTTTCAACAATATTTAATTCAATTCAATTTTAGTTGTATAGCGCTTTTAATAACGGACATTGTCACAAAGCAGCTTTACAGAAATAAATACATTCAGAATATAAATTTTAAGTAAATTTCAGATACGGAAGTGAACTAGTGCACTTGGGAGTCTGTTCTTATTCTACAGTTCCTTGTATAAATACATTTTGTCAGCACATTTTGTTGTGTTACAACTTGGAACTGAAATAGATTTAATTGGGATTATATGATATGAATCTACAGCTCCAGCTAGGCAGTCCTCAGATGCTCCCAGCTGTAAGATGTAAGCTATTCAGCAGTTCCTGGGTCTGCCTTGGGGTCTCCAATTTGGAGGAGCAGTGACTGTACTCAGAGATTTTCCTGGATTGTTTAGCTCGTCACCCAGCCATGGAAAGTAAACCCAGCAAACCTCCATTTCCACTGCCTGTACTCATGACCTTATAATTTTAGTCAGTGCCAGTAGCTTGTGAACATACATGAGTATATGCATGAAGATTGATGACAGCTTCATCTGCAAATTGAGCTTCTGCTTCACCCCCCAGATGAGTAAAGCAACTGTAATATTGCTGTTGTTTCCCTCACTTGTGAATAAAATCCCAGCGTATTTAAATTCCTCTGTCAGGGAGCAAGGTCTCTACTGTCACCTGATTACATCATTCCACTAAAATAGCCCATAATATTAAGGTGGGTAGATGGGGAGGATTAAGTAGAGTTTGAGAAATTATTTACAAATAAAAAAACAAACATCGAAGAGATGATTGTGTAAGTATTCACTCCTGTTGCTGTGTAACTCCTAAGTTAGTTCTGGAGCAACCAGCTGTCATCAGAAGTCACATAATTAGTTGAATGTAGTTGACCTATGTGTAGTCACATGGTCTTAGTATAAAAACACCTGTTCCTGGAAGAATCCAAAGTTTGTTAGAGAACGTACATAACAAACATCCCTAACAATCTAAACAAAGAGCATAATAAAGTCTAAGGAGCTACCAAACAACAAAGTGGAACAAAGTTCTTGAAAAGTATAAATCAGTGTTTGGTTGTTTTAAAAAATCCCAAACTTTCAACAACCCATAGAGAGACATTAAATAATCAATTATTAAAAAAAATAAATAAAAAATCGAAGAATACGGCACAACTGTGACTGCCTAGAGGAGACCATCCACCAAACGTCAGACAGCGGGTAAAGGGGATTAGTCAGAGAAACAACCAAGAGGACAAGGCTATATGTGAAGGAGCTGGAGAGAACCACAGCTTGGATGGGCAAAGCTGTTTACAGGACATCCACAGTCTGGACACTCCCTGTAGCTGGACTTTATGGAAGAAATTTTTTTTTTTTTTTTTTTTTTTTTTGAAAAGGCATATGTTTGGAGTCTCAGCAAATATCAAAAAAGGGTCTGTTGAGAACAAAACTGAAATTCTGACCTTGGCAGAAAGCACTGTGATTGGTGAAAAGCAGACACTGCCCTGAGAACACCATCCCCACTGTGAAGCATGATGGTGGTAGCATCTTGTTATGGGAAAACCGGCAGGGTAGATGGAGCCAAATATAGGACAATCTTAAAAGCCTTTTGGTCCTTCATCAATTGTGCACTGTAGGTCTGTACTTTGAAGTACTGCTGGGCTTTGGGTGTCAAGGGGTCACAATCAACAACAGTAGCCAATGAATGCACAAATCAACAACTCAGTTACATACAGTTAGCCCTGTATTGACTCACACTAATTTGAATTGTATATAGATAGCATAGTGTGTTACAGTGTTCAAAAGTTTGTTTTACATATTGTAAACTACTTCACAGTGGTGCATATGTACAAAAATGTGGAAAGCTAATCTGGTTGCACTCTTAAAGATCCTTAAGCTAAGAAAAGTGTACAAAAGACTCCATGGCCTGTGTAATGGGATAAAAAAAAAATCATAAATTAATTTTAGTTTGTGTAATTTGTTGCTTTTTTTGGTGACATAGTGGTGGAGTGGGGTCACATATCCAGGGTCCATGGTTCAATCCTGAACTTGGGTTACGGCCTGTGTGGAATTTTGCACGTTATCCCTGTGTTCATATAGGTTTCCTCTCCCTGTCCAAAAAACATGCAGTTAGGCAGATTGGGAATGCTAAATTAACCCTAGGTGTGAATGCGTGGGTCTGGGATACCCATGCATACCCTGGAATGGACTGGCATGCCATCTGTGTAGAATTCTTTTGCCTTCTGACCAGAGATACTGGGATTGTCTTTGGAACCACAGTGACCCTGCCCATGATAAAGCAGTTACTGATGAATGAATGAATGAATGAATAATGGTTTTATATATGGTTTTCTTATTTGTTATTTCTTTGGAACTTTGCCAATTAAAATACTAACCATAATGTGATTACTACTTCTTGTTTTTGAAATGTGCATCTGTAGTTTTAAATTTAATTGTTTAATTTTGTCCGGTTTAATTGTTTTATTTGTATAGCAGTACAGTTATCATTGTCTGAAAGCAGGAGGTTAGTCTTGTGAGTAAACAGATTTTGGGATGGGCAAATACGTAGGGTATCCAGGTGAGATTATCTACAGCTGCAAGAGGTGAATGACAAGTGTGCAAAGCTCCAGATGAAGAAGCTGGAGTAGACTATAAGGATTAACCAGGCAGGGGAAAGAGGAGCCACAGCAGGAGAAGTGTTTACTTTTGGTCCCTCTTTCTCCAAAAAAGTTATGCAAGTCTTTTGGAAAAAGGCATATACACATGCTATGTATTTGAAAGAGTTTCTTTTATTGTTTTTTTTTTAGTTATTATTTTATTAATAAGATAATGTTTAGTGTGAAATAATAGCATAGTATAAAATAGGTATTCCAGTAACAAATGCAGCTACAAGCAGCGATCAAGGTCCAAGCACTTTTATTCAGATTTATAGGCTGATGCTGTCATCTTGTGGTGCAACAAGGAAGTGCAAGGAAAAACTCCCTGAGATGGTGATTGGAAGAAACCTTGAGAGGAACCAGACTCAACAGAGAACCCATCCTCAT
>JAKKZN010000008.1:25942629-25946004 GCA_033441825.1 Pangasius elongatus | reverse complement strand
TTTCCTGGTTACACAACTGCACTATTGTCCGTGTAGCACACAGTTACAGAGGGAATGATTTATACTCGCACTCTCCGCGTCACCCAGATGAGGATGAGTTCCCTTTAGAGTCTGGTTCCTCTCAAGGTTTCTTCCTCATGAAGTCTCAGGGAGTTTTTCCTGATGTTATATATTTCTGTTTCTGTAAAGCTGCTTTGTGACAATTTCCAATGTTAAAAGCGCTATACAAATAAAACTGAATTAAATGAATTAAACATAAATTCTCAGTCTCAGTGTAAAGTGGAAAATAAAACACAGCATATAGTCTTATATATTTTCCTATATAGCTAATCATGTGACTACTTTAAATCTAGCTAAATATGTGAAAGAAAGTCAACAGATAATGTCACATGATAAAGCTTGTTTGATTGGTGGATCAGATTGAACTTAAGCCCCGCCCCTGTCGACACAGCGATGCCTGTGACTCATCACGTTGTTTAAAGCAGTGTAATCTCTGCAGTGTGTGTTCACACGTCAACAGTAGAGAAAAGAAACGAGTGGCAGAACGAGGCGGTTAACATTATGTGGACGTTGCCATGGTGATCTGGCAGGATATAGCTTTTTTTTGTGAATAGATAGCTGGAGAAGAGCAGTGACTCAGTGTGTTAATTTACCCGCGGGGGAGGGGGGAGGGGGCGAGGGGGTTGTGGGGGGGTAATCACTAACGCATGCGGCCTCACCACTCGCCTCTCTGAAATGTGTAAGTGCTTGCTCTGTAGCTTTGAGCTTCAACTAAACTCTCTCTGGCGTTCCTGAGGAAAAAAATACAGAAAAAGCAAAACTCATGGTTACGGATAAAAAAAAACGTAACTTCAGACAGGCAGTCTCAATCAGAGCAGCTGTGTTTATGATATTTGTGAGTCCAAACAAAATGTTTATAATTTCACTGCCCTTAAACAAGGTCAGAGACAAATCAAAGCTGGCAGTCTGTCAAAAAGCTTCGTTTACACGAACGTAAGAATCCGAACAGAGCAGTGGCCTCCTCAGAGTTACTGTAGGAAGGACAAGCGTGCGAGTCCTGACTGAGACAAGACTGATAACGAGTAGCTAGCAATAGAACCACAACATGTTAACGTTTTAATAAATGTTCAAAGATGTATGGCTCACGAAGTCTTGATAAATTGTGTGTCTCAGGTGTTGTTTAGGACTTGTTGATCATCTCTGAAACTGCAGGTCTTGTATAAGACGTCTTAAGACTTGTTAGGATTTACATCCTTAATTCTATGTGTTTGTTTATCAGGGCCTAAATAATAATTGTGTGGTCCTCACCAACTTCTATAAACAAACAAATAACCTCAGGTGACAACAAAAAACACAACAGATATCAATATGTAGTCATTTTTTCCCAAAAAAGTAAACCAACATTCTGAAACCAGGTGGGGAAAAAATAAGTACACCCTTCCTACTTGCACAATCATTATGAGATTAATTAGCAGCCAGGTGTTACTAAGGAACTGCACAACGTTAGTTCATCATCAGGAAGTGGCTACCTCTAAAAGCAGAACTTTTGGCAGTTTGGTGTTCTGGAGCACTCAGGTGTGTGTCTACATCATACCAAGAAGAAAGGACATCAGCTATAACCTCTGAGAAGCAATTGTTGCTCATCAATCTGGGAAGGGTTATAAGGCCATTTCCAAACAATGTGAAATTGATCATTCTACAGTGAGAAAAACTGTTTACGAACGTAGAGCCTTCCAGTTGCCAGTCTTCCCAGGAGTAAGTGTTCAAGCAAATTCAGTCTAAGGTCAGACTGTTTAATGCTCAGAGATATAAAGAAGAACCCAAGAGCTCCATCATGTGACCTACAGGCTTCTGTAAGCACATTAAATTTTTATGTTCATTTATGCACAATCAGAAAAAGACTGAACAAGTATGGCTTTCATGGAAGAGTGGCTAGGAAAAACTCTCTTCTCTCCAAAAAGATTATGGAGCATGACTTGGGTTTGCAAAATTGCATCTGAACAAACCACAAAAGTTCTGGAACAATATAACTGATGAGACCAAGGTGGAGATGTTTGGTCATCACGCACAGCACCATGTTTGTCAAAAACCAAACACAGCGTATTACCACAAACACCTCATACCAGCTGTGAAGCCTGGTGGTGAAGGGGTGATGATTTATTTTGTAGCCACAGGACCTGAGAAACTTGCAGTCATTGAGACAAAGATGAACTCCAAGAATACCAGAATATTCTTGAGAGAAGTGTGAGGTCATCTGTCCATCAGCTTAAACTGGGCTGAAACTGGGTCATGCAACAGGACAATTATCCCAAACACACCAGAAAATCAACATCTGAATGCCTGAAGAAGAAACAAAAGTCCAAACCTCAACCCCATTGAGATGCTGTGAGGGATCTTCAGAGAGCTGTGCATTAATGAATGCCCTCAAACATCAGTGAACTGAAGCAATGTTGTAAAGAAGGGGGGGGGGGGGGTCTGAATTTCTCCAAAACAATGTGAGAGACTGAAAAACTCCTACAGAAAACATTTACTTCACATTATTGCTGCTAAAGTGCTTCTACATGTTACTGAATTACAGGGTGCACTTATTTTTTCACACCTGGTTTCTGAATGTTGGTGTAATATTTGGGTAAAAAATGACTACATGTTGAAATCTCTTATGTGTTTTGTTGTTACCTGAGGTTATTTGTTTGTTTGTAGATGTTGACGTAAGCATGTGATAGCAGAACCCAAGATGTGTGTGTGTGTGTGTGTGTGTGTGTGTGTGTGTGTGTGTGTGTGTGTGTGTGTGTGTGTGTGTGTGAGATAGGCTTAGTTTTGTCATTTAAAATGTTTACACGTGTGTGTGTGTGTGTGTGTGTGTGTGTGTGTGTTTGTCTTCATTATAAAAGTCTATTTGCTTTGCTTGTGTAACTGTGACTAAAGGTGAACTTTGAATTCTGGATCCGAGCAATCTGATTGGCCGCTGCTCCATGGCCTTTCCTCTTGTGGCACCTGCTTATCTTTAATAAACATTAGCACAGTCGGCTCATGCACTGCTGCTCGGGTTTTATGGATTTATGTAGAGGATTTATTAACTGTCATTAAACAGACTGATTCTGTCAGCTCAGTGCAAAAGTTTACACACCCTTGCCACTAACGTGTTTAGTGTATTGCAGCAAGACTTTTAGTGGGACGTTAGGGGATGCACAAACTTTTTTTATTGCTGATTTTCCTCAGGTTTAAAGAGTGTTTGCATTTACTGCAGAAAAACTTGGGAACCTTGGAGGCGTGAACTACACGCATTTTAATAATCTGAATGTGGAGCTCAGAAGATCCACTTGAGCAGCTGCGTAACTCGACTCTGAATACCAGGAACTTTCCCCACGTAGATAC
>JAKKZN010000008.1:25905261-25919913 GCA_033441825.1 Pangasius elongatus | reverse complement strand
CCCCCCCCCCCCCCCCCCCCCCCCCCCCCCCCCCCCCCCCCCCCCCCCCCCCCCCCCCCCCCCCCCCCCCCCCACGGGTAAGGAACTTTGTGGCACGCGCGCGCCCTCTGTCGGTTAATCTGTGAACAACGATGGATAAAAAAAATTAAATACATTATTATTATTACTATTATTATTATTATTATTATTATTATTATTATTATTATTATTTATTGTGGTTGTTAATCTAATGTCTCAAATGTTTTGCAATCAGGAACCACCTACAAAAATATATATAATATTATAAAAGTATTGATTATTTAATATTTATTCATATAAGATATACTCATATAAATGTACTCAAAATAAATGCAGGATTCATTTGAAAGTAAACACAGACAACACGCAGAATAAAGAAAATATTGTTTATTTGTGAAGGTTTAACGCAACTACAATTGTAATCATTTTTAAAGTAAGAACACACACCAACACACACACACACACAAACACACACACACACACACAAACACACACACACACTTCTTTCTCCATCAGTGTGAGTGTGAGTTCCTCCTACAGGGCATCAGGTTCTCTGGTTTAATTAACTTTCCCAGAAAACCTTCATGTAGTATTCAGAATGTCTCACACATCCCTCACATAATGTGTGTGTGTGTATGTGTGTGTGTGTGTGTGTGTGCATGTGTATGTGTGTATGTGTGTGTATGTGTGTGTGTATATGTGTGTGTGTGTGTGTGTTGTAGATACTGCAGATATTCTCATTAAGCTTAGCTTTCTGTGTTATAGTAACTAGCACATAGCAGAGATTTGTGACGTTTAACCCCTTCAGACCCAGTGCCAATCGCCAGCATCTAGCTAGCTAGCCATGGAAGCGTTATCTAATGCTAAATATTTACAGTAGTGTCGTCCCACGCCAATCATAATTTGTTGTTATTTTTATAAAGAACTGTTTAATCTTTTTGCGCTCTCTTTAGTGGCCTGCGTCCAGTCCGTGGACTTTCCCTTCAGTTCTGGCAGAATTGCGTGCTAAGAGCCGCCGGGTGTGAAGGGGTTAACACGATGCTAATACTCACTCCTACATCTTCTACATTTCCACTGTCATGTTGCGCGATGTTCCTCGCTCTCTCTGATTGGCTGAGGATCAGGCAGACGCCACTACAGTGTAGTTTCTGCATCTGACATCATTAAAGCCACGGAGAGTCGCAGCGGAGGAGGAACCACGCCAACATGGCCGCTCAGATCGCCACCAGCATGAACCAACACCTCGGGCTTAGAACGTCTGCAAGGATTCAGGAAGTTGCCTTATTTATGGGATATACCGAGCTGTCCATGTGGGGAAATTCACCTATGTGTGATGACATCATCGAACCCAGTGAGGTCTCATGACTTCCAACATGGTTGGAATCCGGGCTGTGTAAAGAAGACATTCAGAAACTCTTTCAAGGATAAATATGTGCAGAAGAGCCTAAGAGGTGATGGTTCATTCCTGGGAAAGACTGAGGTGACAATACTTGTTGGTGATTTCCTGTCAGGGTTCAGGTGATACCTCGACACACTGGCAACTTTCTGACGCAGCTTGAGATGCTAAAAATTTTCTATTAGTTGCTAATAAACTTGTGGGCCAAATAGTGCTAAACTTGCTAACTAGTGACCATCTGCTAGTTGACATGTAGTTCAGTTAGCTAATCAGCTAATTGATGTTGTATTAAACGATAGTGATTATACCTAAAACTGTCACTTAACAGCACAAACTGATCAACATTGGAATGTGGGATGGAATTCTGGTCTAGAGTTGGTCACATTTGCCCACCAGAGGGCGCTGATGATCTAATGCTTCCAGATTGAGGAAAGTTGCCAGTGTGTCATTAGTCTAAGTTCTCGTCCCTGCTTATATCACCTGTCATTCTCATTGGCTTATCCCTGCAGGTCAGGCTCAGACTGGCTGAGCCGGCTGTCAGTCACCAAAGTGGGCAGGGCGTCACTGTCAGGTTTCCCTGATGTTGTTTTGGTCCGCTGTGTTCCCGTGTCAGAGACAGGGAGCGGCCAGCGGCTCATCGCAGCGTCAGATTGGCCTCTCATTAAGATGCTGGCCAATCAGACGCCGTCAGTGTCAGCATCAGCTGGAGGGGTCGGAAAGCGCCCCCTGCTGACACATGAATGGGAATTTTCACCTGGAGGCTCAGGGACGCCGCATCACCTGCTGGTTCCCTACATCATCAGTTACATGTTCCAGGTCTAGCTGTCTAATTCCGACCTGTCCCAAATCTATCTGCCCCACATGGGCCTGTCCCAAATCAAACTGCCTCCTCTGAACCTGGCCCAGATCTACAGAGCCTCTTTGGACCTGCCCTACAATGACTTGGCCCTCATGGGCATGTTGGTGGTCTGAGCCACCATGACTATGCCTCTCTCCACCATCATGGGGATGGTGGCCATGGTGATGACCTCCATGGTGATGATGTCCGTGGTGATGACCACCATGGCGATGACCACCATGGTGATGACCTCCTTGGTGTCCGTGATGATGGTGATGATGATGATGGTGATCCTCTTCTTCTGTTTTTGGTGCTTCCTCCTCCGTTTTCTCCTCCTTGGTCCTGTTACATGCCTCCAGGTCATCAGAGTGCTGAAATTCAAACACACTGTGTTAATAAACCAAACTGCAAACAACAGAAAAGGGACAGATGGGCGTGTCTTTAAATGGAACAGATGGATGTGTCTTTGAGCCCAAACATGAACTCAGATGCTTCTGTGCAGGAGTAGTTTTATGATTGTTTTCAGAGATATACTCAGGCTAGCTAATGTTAGCAGTTAACACCATGAACAAAAGGATAGTTTATGTTAATTAGCTGGTTAAATAAATACTTGCAACTATATAAATGCCATTGGTTTCCTTCTTCCTTCTTGAGGACTTCCATATATGGCCTTTAAGACACACCCACTTACAGCTGCTCTCATTTCCATAATGGACCCAAAAACATACATTTCCATCCAATGGACCTGTAAGACAAGCCCAATCAAAACTGCTCATATTTTCATATAGGAACTCAAAGACACACCCACATTCCCACTTATAGACTTTAGGACACACCCATTCGGAGCTGTTCCCATTTGAATATGCTCACTCAATGACACACCCACATGGCCATCTACAGGTCATCTATCTGCAAATAAACTGCATCCTCCATCCACCTCGGAGTTGTGTTTCCTGCTGTCATGTGTGTTAGTCAGAAGTGTGTGTAGATGAGTGTAGTGATGGTTTACCTCCAGCTGGCAGTCTCCACACACGGCGGTGCAGTAGGTGTTTCTGATGGCGTCCTCCACGTGCGGCTGGCTCAGGATCGTGTACGGCAGAGACAGGTGATGTGTGAGATGTCCACATCTAAAAACAATTGGGATTTATTTAAACATGCAGTTTATCCCATGCTAAACCTGAAGCTACGAGCTCCGGGAACATAACCTCAGGCTTCTTAAAATAAGTAGCTAATAAGAGAAGCGAACCTGTCATAGATCTGGAAGTCGTCCTTCTCAACCTTGGCTATGCTCCACACGTCAGGATCTTCAGGGTTCTGCTTGTATAGAGCAATGTTATCTGAGAGTTTCTTCTCCAGCAGACTGTGAAGACGGCGGGAGTTTTCATCCTGGCTGTTCACCACCATGTACGTGATGTTTACGAATCCTGCATCCTCCAGCTTCTTGCGCAGCTCGTCCAGTCTGCAGGGAAATCAACACCAGTAAACATGACACCCGGCCAAGAACACGTTTCACAATCTGACCTCTGAGTTGACCTCACGAGGCACTTTTACTTATTATAGCACTGCTAACGTGTGGAGACATCTGTGTGAGTGTGTGTGTGTGTGAGAGAGCGAGAGACCTGGCTGCCTGCGACAAGCAGAACAATCAGCTGGCCTGGAGGAAGGCCACCACAGTCACTCGGCCCAGGCTGTCCTTCAGCGGCTCCACATCGCCGATCTTCCACACGGCCGCGGGTTTACATCTCGCTCCGTCTGTCTCACTCTCAGCCCTACAGCCCACCAGCAGGGCGGCCAGTAGGGCGAGGCCGAGAGACCTCCACATCGCTCCTCCCCACCAACACACACTCCGTCTACAACACACACACACACACACACGGAATTATTAAAGTCTCGCCTGGATAGTGCAGATCTGTTCCTACGGCCAGATTTACATTGCACGATTTCTGGAGCCGATGTTGCAGAGAAANATCATAAAGAAATTCTTTGGTTGTGACTTGAGATCATGGTTTTAAAATGCATAATGTGATTCATAAAGTTGTGTCAGTGTGAGAAATTTGTGATTAAACTCTCAGAGTGTGAGTTACGGAGCTCGTCTAAAATCCACCAGTAGGAGGACGGCGAAGTCGAGGAACAGCTACAGATACAGTAGCGACGATGGAGACACATAAATGAAACATGCTAATGGACAGAAAACATCTCATTACCTCAGAATGTGTGTTTATGAGAGACGTTTTCTGCACGCAGATTAATGACGCAAGCAGGACGTAGTACTTTTCTTTAATCACAGGTCTATCGTTAAAGGTTCGGCATGTTTGGGTGGGCGGGACTTTGGGTTTATTCATCAGGATTGTGAAACAAGTGCATTTCCAAAGAGACACTAGCCTGAAGTCTGTTATGGAGGATTACTCAGCTCCAAATACACCACGAGCACTCATGGAGGCGGAGTCAGATGAAAACCTGCTAACACAAGAGGCGGAGCTGGAGGGAGAAAACCTAAAGCTTCATCGCAGGCGTGAGGTCGTACGTATGCTAGAGGTGACGTAGATGGTGACTCGAAAGCCGAGGAGGATGTTTGTACTCAAGAGCGGCTCAGGGACGGGAGGTACCACATGACATGAAATGATTGGTTATTACTTTTCTGTCCCACCCACAATTCTAAAAGTTCTGCACTTTAGTGAACCTGAAAGACACGAGCTAACGAGGTGAAAAAAAAGTCTGATTTAATTTCAGCTTGTTGTTAAATAAATAAGAATATTATTACTACTATTATTATTATTGCACACTATTTGCGTTACAAAAAATATACATGAAAATAAATGTACACCTAATTTTCTAAATATGTTGATATAATCTGAAATATATTTGCCTAAAGTTTGATGTACATGTATTTTATATATATATTTATAAAATAATTTTAGGTCTGAGATGTCACATGATGTACATTTTACATATATTTTAGATGCAAGAAAATAAAAAAAATATGTATTTGTATTTATTTTTCATCCACACTGTTACTCTCAGGTTATATAATACATAAAAACAGATAAATATTATATACATAAACAGTACATATTATTTATACAGCTGTTCCAGTGATTTAACACTCAACACCATTAACACAACATTAACACTAGAATAGTTCTGATGTTAATTATTAATACCTACACACTGTTTATTTTATAATAAATATAAGAAAATGTTCGAGTAAAAGAACAGTATCCAGTCTTACGTGTTGTTTTGTTTTCCCCAGGAGTCTTCGGTCAGTGCAGGTTTTCTCTCCAGTCGTCTGAGATCAATAAAAACACGCCTCAACCCCGTCCTATTTATACCCCACTTGTTTTTCAGAACTAGGACAAAGGTCTCCACAAGCTCCGCCCACTTCCCCTCCCGTGTCTCACTGAGGATCACATAAACACACGTTTCGACATGTTTCATGAATTTTAAACATACTGTCTATCCAAACTTCCACACTGGCTGGTGTTAAATGGTCACACTTCCATATTTCCAGTGTTTATTGTTTTCAAAAATGTCATTAAAGACATCGGACTGAGCTCCAACTTTATTCATCAGCAGTGTAACAAAATCCCACAGATCTTTTTCTCTTATTATCCCTTTAACTCATCATTGTTGTGTTCTTTATCTGAAACGTGAACATGTCTGCTGGGAGTTGTTGATTTATTCTGTAATGACCCCAAACCGTTGATCTCGCCTGCCGGTTTTTGTGTGTTTTTCTGCTTCACTGCACTTTTTGGTGCAGAGTCAGCACTTTTCCTGCTGCGCTGAAACTTTCTGGTTCCTGTCATGTGTGTGGACTCCGAGTTTAACTTTACAGGAGGGAAATGATTAATAAAACACAAAGGCATTCCCACACATGCTTAGAAAAAACAAGTCCTTTCTGATAGGGTTCTACGTGGAACCTTTCATGGTTCCTCAGAAGCACAACTGAAGAACCCTAAGGGTTAACACACATCAGGACACATCATCCTGCAGAGTCGAACCAGACGTGCAAAAACAAACTAGCATTTTCAGTGTCTTGACTTTGCTTGAATTTTTCATCTTAAATTTTTTTTGTTTTATAAAAGTATTAGGCTTTAATTTTTGTTTTTAGAGATGCATTATAAATTTTACTCTTTAAAGGTTTGTCTTTGAGCCTTATCTCAAAAATTCAATCAATCCTGATTATCTAGGCTTCCTGCTCCTGATGTCCACAGTAACAGTGTATATGTGTGTGTGTGTGTGTGTGTGTGTGTGTTCCTTTAAAGATTCTGTGTAGAACTCTTTGATGTAATTTAATCCAAGTTGAAGCTCTTTAATCAGGTCTGAGTTTGCTCACAGCACATTTTAACACCATTAGTGACTTACTAGCAGAGATTTATGCAGATTGTGGCTTTGTGTGATTTCAGTATTGCGATAAATAACAACACATTATTTACTGTAATGCCTTTAATCTTTAACAGAACATATATAAAATTACGTGTGTACAGTAGTGAAGGTGCAGCTTGTAGTTTTGAACACTCTAACTTGTCTTTAGATTTGTTTGCAGTTAGACTTTGGAATGTTCGCCGTCAGCGTGACTGATAACAGCACTTTATTAGACATCATGGAACAAAGAGCTCTCTGTCACCTTATTGGATTTTAATCCACATTATATTTGTTTGTTTATAATCTTACCATCATCATCATCATCGTCATCACACTGTATTAAAAAGCAATTACTGTATATTACCAAATGTCTAGCTCTTGTTCTTACCAGAAAGTGAATCGAAGCACTAGCTTATCAAAAGATAGTTAACAGATGAGTGAACAAGTGTCCAGATAATTCCGAACAGCATTAATCATTCAGCCATTTTGCTAGCTACAGCAAATTACAAAATCAGTTACTGTAAATTACAAGCAAATTAAAATTATAAGTATTACAACAGTGCAGAAACAAGTGTTCAGATATGTAAATAACATAAAACCTAAAAATAACAAATAGCAAATGATAGCTAAATAGCTAGCTAGCTTTGTAGTTAACGACCTACAGTTCATTAGCTAATGTTATTAGCATGAATGAAGTAAATTAGAAAAATACAATAAAAAGTAAAGTGCTAGTAAAATATAACTAGAGAAAATTACATAAATAAAAAATTTAACTATGTGCTGAAATGACAATCTTTTTAGTTGTACTTTAAAATAAATAGAGAAACTAGCTAAATGATAGTTAAGTAGCTAGCTAGCTTGGTAGGTAATGTTATTAGCATAAAATAAAGTAAAATAGAAAAATATAACGGTTAATATAATGGTGTATAAATAATGTGCTAGTAAAATCTAAGTAGAAAAATATATAAATAAAATGAGTAAATGAGTCAAAATTTTATTATGTCCTAAAATCTTTTTAGCTTACAAAGAAAATAAAAATAGAAATGATATAAATGATAGCTAAACAGCTAGCTATTTTGATAATTAGTTAATAGTGTATGAATTAAAGAGGACACAGTAACCTGAACAGGATCATCGAGAGGTCTTTCATCATTTATTTCAAACAAAACACATTAATAATAACATAAACTGTAATAAACATAAGATAAAGTGATGTGTGTTAATGTGTTAGCAAGAACCACGGTCCAGGGTTTAATCTCCAGCTATTCATTTTCATGTGGGAACCACTCGAGTGGATCTGATTTTATTAACAAGTCACTCTTTAAGTCATGTGACCCACAGTTCAGTGGAAATGGATGAAGGTTGCCGAGCAGTGACAGAGTTCAGGCCAGAAAATGAGGTCTTATCCTGACTGTAAACTTCACCTGTTAATGATTCTCTCACCTGAGACACAGTGACCTGAAGCACAAACTGAGATTAATACTCGATACGATATCTGCAGATCTGTAATCTCCACACCGCACCTAGTAACTCATCACGAAAACCTCTGCACATAAAGTTTACATCCAACAAAGGTTTCTCCTTCACATAATGTGGTAAAAATTTAGCATAAATTCGAGAAGCGTTAGGTTAAGGTACAATACACCACAGCTGTTTCTCGCTAGTTAGTCAAAACTATCCCTTCGCTAATGCTAATTAGTGGAATAGTTGTTTATGAAACATGTTGTGTTACTATTGTACATCAAATTGCTTTATGTGTTAAGAGGAGCTTTTTCGCAGATCTGTAGCACACTAAGGCATCTTTTAATAAAGGAACAAGACTATGAAATGTCACTTATAGCAATTAATAACAACTGTTTCATTATCTTTATGTTTAAGTGCACTCCTGTCACACTGATTAGATCTCAGAAATGGAAAAACATGTCTATGTATATATTTAAAGTATAGAATTTAACCACAGTGAAGATTCCTAATTATTCCAATTAACACAAGAATAGGCTAAAGGGAAAATTATTTTTACATTAGCGTCCATTATTTGTGAAACGTGCTCACTTTTATGTGCAAGGTTTAATAATTAAAGGATTAAACAAACACTTAAATGTTGAGATGAGATGTGAAATATGAGAAATCCACACTTTTTAAAAGACAAATTAAATGCTATTTTTAAGTTAGTGACAGTAAAAATGTCATTATTCCTCCATTTTGGAAATTTTACTGAACACTTCACCACTGACAGGAAAAGCTAATGGCGGGAAAACGTGGCTCTCGCGCGCCATCTACCTCGCGCCTGACTTGGCGTATCGCGTCGCAGGGCATTGTGGGAAGTGCAGTCCTGAGCGGAAAAGCGCCCGCCCTCTTTTTTTTCTCTCTGCGAAGCACGACGTTGTGAAGCACGGAGCGGGGCGCGATTATTAAAATAACTCCATAAAACTTTACATTCTGTGGCATCCAGGGTGAGTACATACGAGCCACAACGCCGCGGTGGCTTCCTGTTCTTCACTCGATGAAAAAAATTAGCCGGATTTGTGCATTTTAATGCGCGATTTGATGACGTAACAACAGTGAGTCGAATAACAAATGGCGAATTTGGCTTCACTTTGCTAGAGGCCGAGCGTGGAAGCGGACATTTCGGAGTTGTTTAAGGAGCGGGATGTGTTTTTTAGGCTGGTTTGCTGTTAAGACACTTTATTTTCGCTGTAAAGTCAGGACTGCAGGGGTTTAGAGATGTTATAAAGCGTGATTTGTGCGTAAAGTCATAGCTTCCTGTTTCTCTCTGCTAGCTAGCTGAGGCTAAATCCCAAATGGATCCTCATTGCGTGTGTAAGTGCACTACATAGGGTGTGAGAGAATGCGTGCTCCGCCCTTTGTAGTGCACTGTGTTGTTAATAGGGATGGGTTTGGGATTCAGGTCTGTGTGTGGACTGTAAAGGCCTCATGTAGTGCACTGTGAGTCAATTCTGGGCTTAAGTTTCAGAAAATAAATGATCTACACCCTAACTACCTACACCCTTATTGTCTACATTCTCATTACCTACACCCTTATTGTCTACATCCTATTTATCTGCACCCTTATTGTTTGCACCCTCATTGTCTACACCCTAAATACCTACACCCTAATTACCTATGCTCTTATTGTCTACACTATAATTACCTACACCCTAATTGTCTACACCCTAATTACCTGCGCCCTTATTGTCTACATGCTAATTACCTACACCCTTGTTGTTTACACGCTTATTGTTTACACCCTAATTGTCTACACCCTAATTACCTACGCCCTTATTGTCTACACTATAATTACCTATGCCCTTATTGTCCACACCCTAATTACCTACGCCCTTATTGTCTACACCCTAATTACCTACGCCCTTATTGTCTGCATGCTAATTACCTACACCCTTGTTGTTTACACGCTTATTGTTTACACCCTAATTGTCTACACCCTAATTATCTACGCCCTTATCGTCTATACTCTAATTACCTATGCCCTTATTGTCTACACCCTA
Organism: Pangasius elongatus; assembly: GCA_033441825.1. Lineage (NCBI taxonomy): Eukaryota > Metazoa > Chordata > Actinopteri > Siluriformes > Pangasiidae > Pangasius > Pangasius elongatus. The sequence continues at coordinate 25,909,793 of JAKKZN010000008.1, read as the reverse complement.
ATTACCTACACCCTAATTACCTACGCCCTTATTGTCTACACCCTAATTACCTATGCTCTTAGTGTCTACACCCTAATTACCTACACCCTTATTGTTTACACCCTTATTGTCTACACCCTAATTACCTACGCCCTTATTGTCTACACCCTAATTACCTATGCCCTTAGTGTCTACATTCTCATTACCTACACCCTTATTGTTTACACCCTAATTGTCTACACCCTAATTACCTACGCCCTTATTGTCTACACCCTAATTACCTATGCCCTTAGTGTCTACATTCTCATTACCTACACCCTTATTGTTTACACCCTAATTGTCTACACAGTAATGACCTATGCTCTTATTGTCTACACCCTAATTATTTACACCTTAATTACCTACACCCTTATTTCATCAGATTCTAGCTGATCGAGCCATAAAGGTCAAATCAGACACAACTTTTCAACATTATATATATATATATATATATTATATGTTTATCCTTATTGTCTACATCGTATTTTCTGTCCTCATATTCTCCACCCCACACCCTTCTCTCCACCCTACACCCATTTCCAGGATAGTAAGCTCTCCACCATGTCTGATGATGGAGGAGTCGGAGAACATGAGCACGAGTTTACGGCTCATTATAAAGTCATGCTGGATAAACTGAACGAACAGAGACAGCTCGACCAGTTCACAGACATCACGCTGATCGTCGACGGTGAGCGCACGCCTCAGAACAGAACCTCGATCTCCGTCATCGTGAACAGAACAGAACGTGATGTGTGTGTGCGTGTGTGCGTACGTGTGTGTGCGCGCTTGCATGCGTGTGTGTGTGTGTGTGTGTGTGTGTGTGTGTGTGTGTGTGTGCTGCAGGTCATCAGTTTCGAGCCCATAAAGCCGTGCTGGCCGCCTGCAGTCAGTTCTTCCATAAGTTCTTCCAGGACTTCACTCAAGAACCGCTGGTGGAGATTGAGGGTACAACACACACACACACACACACACACTGACATTTCTCACTGATTTCCCACAATACGTCTGTGATGGAACACCAAAACATGATAGTGGTCACATGATCTCCCCATTAACAGGACATTGTTAAAGGTCATGTGATCAACATTTCTGACTAAACAGACACTTTGGGTCACCAGAACGCTGTGTGTGTGTGTGTGTGTGTGTAGGAGTGAGTAACAGTGCGTTTCATCACCTGATGGAGTTCACCTACACGGCCACGCTCGCTCTGAGAGGACAGGAGGAGGTGATGGATGTGTGGAGAGCAGCTGAATATCTGCAGATGCAGGAAGCCATTAAAGCTCTGAACAACAGGTTCGACACCTCCATCACGCTGTTTTCTGGGACTCGTCGCTCCTCGGGGGTCTCCAGAGGGAGCGAGCATCATATTCTTTCCTAAATCTGTTATTTTTAGGCTCCTAAATCTTTATTTCTTGCTCCCTATAAACCTGGGGTTGTTTTTTTATTTTGTCAGAGTGAAGAGCGAGGAGAGGAACAGCGCTCTGAAGTCCGAGCCTCAGCCCCTCTCTGATAAGACCAAAGCGAAGAAGAGAAAAATCGCAGAGACGACAAATGTGATCACGGAAACCCTGCCGTCGGCGGAGGCGGAGTCGGAGCGGGTGGAGATCGAGGTGGAAGTCGGGGAAGAAGCCATCGTGCAGGAGTGCGTGATGGAGGAGGAGGTGACGGACGGAGGCAGGGAAACAGACGACTCCGCCCTCGCACTGCTCGCCGACATCACCAGTAAATACCAGCAGGGGGCGCCGAACGTGAAGACGGCCAAAGAGGAGGCGGGGGATCTGCAGGAGGAGGCGGTGATGGCCACCAAAACGCTGGAGGGGATCGAGGTGGTGGAGGTGCAGATCTCCGACAACATGTTCCGCTGTGATAAGTGCGATCGGTGCTTTAAGCTCTTCTACCACCTGAAGCAGCACATGAAGACGCACACGGCGAGCTCGGAGAAACCGTTCGTGTGTAAACACTGCGGGAAGACGTACGCTCGGGAGGGGGCGCTGAAGCAGCACGTCAGCACGTGTCACTACGACGCCGAGGAGCTGAGCAAGAAGCTGAAGAAGAAAGTGCACATGTGTGTGTACTGCAGTAAGGAGTTCGACCACTTCGGTCACTTCAAAGAGCACTTACGGAAACACACGGGTACGGAGCACGCTCGTTTCATGCCACGTCTGGAATTCACAATTGCTACGTCTTCACTCAAAAAAATGTATTCCCAGTTTGAGGTTTGGGACGTGACCAAAGCGTCACTGCGGCCGTGTCCTAAACCGTAACGTTTACACGGCGTGTGTGGTGTTTATAGTGTTTCAGCATGCTTTACACAGAACTGCTCTTTCCTGCATTCTCCTCTCTGCTGTGTGTGCAGGTGAGAAACCTTTCGAATGTCCCGACTGCCACGAACGGTTCGCCAGGAACAGCACGCTGAAGTGCCACATGTCGGCCTGCCAGAACGGCGCCGGAGCGAAGAAAGGCCGGAAAAAACTCTACGAATGTCAGGTGGGATGGAGTCAGGGCTAAAGCACCGAGCACTGCCGTTACTCCGGTCACTGAATAATAAAACACGGTGTTACTCAGGGGGTGAAATCAGGAGTAAAATACGACACTGAGATTAAAGTGGGGAGAAATTTGGCCTAAAAAAACATCTATGTAGCAAAAACTGTCCAGGAGAACCAACTTCATCCTGCCCCTGATTATAGCCTCCAGCCCTCAGTGTGCTGAAGCACTGACCCGTGCTGTGTGTGTGTGTGTGTGTTGAGTACAAGGCCTCAACTCTTAAACTAACCCAACCTTTAAGACGAATGTCCACCCCCAACCTTCAGGAAAACATCAGCATTCAGGTTCATGTACAGTTCTGTGTAAAAGTCTGAGGCTCATGTAAATAAACGCTGTAGAGCAAAGACGCCTTCAAACATAATGAAATTAAATGTTTCTACATTAAAAAAAACACTATAAAGAGCAGTAAACAGTAATAAATGAAACAGAGTCAGTATTTAATGTGTGATCACGGTCAGGGTCAGGGCCACGGTCAGGGCCAGGGTCAGGGTCACGGTCACGGTCAGGGTCACGGTCAGGGTCACGGTCAGGGCCAGGGTCACGGTCAGGGTCACGGTCAGGGTCAGGGCCAGGGTCACGGTCAGGGCCAGGGTCACGGTCAGGGTCACGGACCCGTCCGTTCACCAGCGCAGCTGAACCTCAGACTGTTAGAATGACCCTTTAACCACGATTACAGTAGCGGTCGTCACTGCGGCCTCCATCAGGGTGGAAACGCTGGAATAAGAGGAGCTCGTCTCAGAGCTAAAGCTACTCTACTGCTCTGACTTTTCTTCTGGCTTGTCCTCCAGGTGATGTTATGGTGTCTATCGATGGATTAATTGAGCAGGATTTGTTTGTAGCCTTTATTTAACATATTGAGATAAAATCTCTTTTAAAAGACTGACCTGGCATGAAGAAAAGCTCCCAATGAAAATAAACAATTAAATCGAACAGAAATAGAAAAAAACATCATAACATCCAGTAAAATATCGCAGAAACAGCTTCCAGTACGGCGTAAATTCACCCGGTGGAGGAAGCAGAGCGTGTTTTAAATGTACGCTGTTGAAGGAATTAAAATGAAAATTCTCAGCTCAGACCTAAAACAATGATTTTTTACAGAAATGATGGATGATAAATAAGTAATTAAGAAGCCACGTATTGATTAAATAAAACAGTACCAGCGTGAACTCCGTCCTGCGTTCAGCGCTAAAGAGAGCAGGGATGAGCTTTAGAGTCAGGAGGCGTCAGGAAGGAGGGAGTTCTGCTCTGTCGCTTCTCTGAGCAAGAATCCAAAGCCACATCTTTAAGCCTAAGAGGAGCCGAGTGTGTGTCCCAGGGCTGCAGGAGGTGTGGGGTGGAGTGAGGAGGTCGGGGAGAAGGTGGTGGTGTCTGAGTGTGTGTTCTGCTCCTCAGGTGTGTGGTGAGGTGTTCAACAGCTGGGATCAGTTTAAAGATCACCTGGTGATCCACACAGGAGACAAACCCAATCACTGCACGCTGTGTGATCACTGGTTCACTCACGCCCGAGACCTCACGGCTCACCTGCAGCAGCAGCACGCCATCCACCAGGAGGACGCAGCCATGGTGGAGGAGCGGGTGGAGCTGGAGGACGGCGTGATGATGGAGGAACAGGTGGAGCTGCAGGACGGAGTGATGAAAGGACAGGTGGAGCTGCAGGGCGCCGTGATCGAGGGACGAGTGGAGCTGCAGGATGGAGTGATGGTGGAGGAACAAGTGATCATGGAGGGACAGATGGAGCTGCGAGATGGAGTGATGGTGGAGGGGCAAGTTGTACTGCAGGATGGAGTGATGGAGCAGCAGGTAATTCTGCAGGACGGAGTGGTGATGGAAGGACGAGTGGAGCTGCAGGACGGAGTGCTCAAGCAGCCGGTGGTGCTGCAGGATGGAGTGATGGTGGAAGGACGAGTGGAGCTGCAGGATGGAGTGATGATAGAGGAACAACTGGAGCTGCAGGATGGAGTGATGGTGGA
>JAKKZN010000008.1:25901235-25902957 GCA_033441825.1 Pangasius elongatus | reverse complement strand
CTCTCTCTCTCTCTCTCTCTCTCTCTCTCTCTCTCTCTCTCTCTCTCTCTCTCTCTCTCTCTCTCTCTCTCTCTGGCGCCACCTGCTGGTGAAAAGCTTCATCACAGGGAATTGAATTAAAGGTTCAGGTGCATCAGCGATCTGATTGGTCTGAATCGCTCTCTAGCTCCGCCCCTTTCCAGGCCTGTGATTGGTCAGGAGCCGCGGTCAGTGTGGAGCTTCCGCATCTCTCTCATCATCAGCATCAACACCATCATCATCACACACACATACACACACACACTCTCAGGTGGAGATCTGTGGATGGAGCAGAGCTGAGCATCATCATCTAATCATCAGATAAAGGTGAGAGAGAGCGGTGTGTGTGTGTGTGTGTGTGTGTTAAATATCTGATGATTGATGTTTATCTTTACTATAAACCGGAAATTGTACCTGGCAATAATACATGCGCGTGAGATTGTGCAGTAGTGTGTGTGTTTATACTGCTGTAAATCAACTGTGTTTATTTATTCATTAATTAATTAAAATGCGTTTATCTTGATAAATGGTGTATTAATGAGAATTAAAGGTGCAGTAAGCGTTTCTCTAACACACACACACACAGACACACACACACACACACCCTCAGTGCGGAGCAGGAGGATTAAAGGCAGTGTTTACTCAGTTGGTCTGAAGCCTGGACTGAATGGTAATGATGAGTAGTTGAGGTTTGGTGCGAGTAACGGCTCTAATCCCCGTGTTTATGATCAGTGTATTATCATCACGGACGCTTCAGGACACACACACACACACACACACACACACACACACACACACACTCTCTCTCTCTCTCTCTCTCTCTCTCTCTCCCTGCGCTCGCGGTCCAGAGACGAGCTCGAAGCCTGCGTTCACACTAACAAGCGGTGAAGTGCAAAGCGCTTTCTACGTGCACACGACACACTGCGACGATTTCAGCAACGCTCGGACTGACGCGTTCCGTGATATTCCACATAAACTAGCCGTAAAGAGTCCAAGCGATCGTCTCGAGCGAGTCCTCGGCTCAGTCCTGCGGAGTGTGTGTGTGTGTGTGTGTGTGTGTGTGTGTGTGTGTGTGTGTGTGTGTGTGGTGCGACGTTTCTTCAGTTCCTCGCTGCACTTGGTTCCTGCAGGAACAGAAGGAGAATTTATAAGCATGGTTTCGTCTTCTCGTGTCAGATTAAACGTGTACAGAGACGTCAGGAAGAACAATCGAGAACTCGAGAATCGCACACGATGTCGTTATCTCGTTTGTGTTTAACTCGTTAGCTTTAGAAGTGAGGAACAGTAGAGCTACTGCTGTTTCTCCTCAGAGCTAATAGAAAACTCTGGCCAGGCCACGCCCACCAGCGACTGATCACCTGCGAGCGCGAAGGCAGGGTTCGTTATCAGGATGTAAGCGTCGTTAATGAACTTCAGGAGCTTTGATGACTGCGTGCGAGGAGAAGAACAGAAAGTGCAGAGGAGATTAAAGCTGCTTTGAAGGCTGAGGGATGAATCAGGAGCACACAATGCAGCGGCAAACGCTTGTTTAGCGTGTTTTATACAGCTCATCATCGGCACGATGCTGATTCTGATTTCCTGTAAGGCTCTGAACATCAGAGCGCTCGCTCTCTCGCTCTCTCTCTCTCTCTCTCTCTCTCCTTTAACCCGCCGCCATCGTTTTATTCATCTCACCTTTGCTCTGGAGCAGGTCCAGCGTTCGAC
>JAKKZN010000008.1:25891235-25898735 GCA_033441825.1 Pangasius elongatus | reverse complement strand
GAGTGGATGCTGAAAGATCATTTTCCTCATTAAAAATGGCCGCACACGTCGTATTAACACGCAGGAGACAACAAACGGGATTTGTGAATTAATTCAGACAGACACACACACACACACGCGCGCTGTGTGTGCTCTCAGATGAAGAAGGACAACATGTGACGTGAAGGTAAGAAATTTGAAGGCAGATGAGTGTGTGAGGAGTTTCATGCTAAACTGGTGGCCATAAGCTTCCATTACCTGTTAGCCACATTAGCATCGTAGCTCCAGTTCAAGCTGCAAACCAGGATTCGAGGACTAGAGAGTAAACAAAGACAGGAAGCTCTGACCATATAAGGAAAGTTATGGTGTTGGGGGGGGGGGGGGGTGATGGTGGAGTGTGAGGGATCAGTAGGAACGTAATTAATCCAAATGTGAATTGTTTATGTTTTACATTTTAACACACAATAAATATATTTGCAATTTCATTTCTGAGAAATCTCACATATATTTCAGATTTCAGTATTTATGTAAATTTTAATTGAAATTATTATAATTAAGAATCAGTGTTTGGCTAATCGCTATTTTGCTGCTGCTGAATACCTGGACTGCGGTTCACTAAACACAACAGCTAGCCAGCTAATTAACGTTAACTAGCTTGCTAGCCTTAGTGGCCATCAGGTTAGCATCCAGCAAGCTAGGTTAGCAATAGGTGAGGTTTTTATCACGTTAACTGGAACATTTTTAACCACAGACTGATTTCTGGCAAACAACAAGAACAAGCAAAAGATGAATGATTCACTTACATTTATGACTCCTAAAGTAACTAAGTGACTCCTCAAGTGATTCACCTCCATGTAGTGTAAACAAAAGTTTGTTAATATTTTGTTAATAATATTAGTTATTATTTATATGATTCACTTCCATGTGTAAACGACTCCTCAAGTGATTCACTTCCATGTGTAAACGACTCCTCAAGTGATTCACTTCCATGTGTAAATGACTCCCAAATAGATTTGCTTCTGTGTGTAAATGATTCATCAAATGATTGCCTTTCATTTGTGAACAACTCATGAAACGGTTCACTGTTCGGTCCTGCGTGTTTGTGAAAAGTTTCTTGTTCTCTCTGATTCAGTGAAATGAAGTGTGGGATTTCTAAATGCTGCTGTTGCTCACTTCCTGTTGTGCCGAGCTGCAGCACTGTGTGTGATTATGATGTGTACGAGTGAGTTATATATAGTTCTGGTGTTTATCTCCAGCCCTGATGCCACGATGACGGCCGTGTACCCGGCCGAGGCGGGCGTGCCGCTGGCTGCGTGTCCTCAGCGTGACTCCCGCCGTACGGGGCAGGACAGCTCGGACGTGTTTACGGACGATGAAGGTGTGCCGGAGCGCAGACTCACGCCGCTCGAGCAGCTCAACCTGGACATGTGTCAGGACGACAGAGTGGTGCGCGAGATCACCATCGGCCGCCGCATCGGCTTCTACAAGATCCGAGGAGAGATCGGCTGTGGGAACTTCTCTCATGTCAAGCTGGGGGTCCATGCACTCACCAAAGGTACCATACCGGGAGGTTCAGGACTCAGCCACATGTCCCACGCTAGCAGGAGTGGCTCTCGGGTAGACCTGGGATTTGATCTCACAACCCTCTGATCACTAGCTCAGAAAATAAACACTGGAAATAAACTCCAGTAATAACTAGCTAATACCTGTTAATAACAGTTAAATCAGCTAGCATAAAATAGCTTGTGGTTTGAGAAGCTACGTCACACGGAAGAGTCGCTAGCAAGGACAAAATCGTATTTAGTAGCTAGCTGCAATGTCAGTGAATGGTTAGTTGACTAGCTAACTAGTGCTGAAAAAGATAATTGTGCAGCTTATTCAGTAACTAGCTAACAGTCTGCTAGGTAACTAGCAATGAGGTAGAGAAAACATTTTAAAATGTGGTTCTGGATGTCGTAGTCATAGTCACTGTGTGATATTTATCCGCTAGCTAACCCCGGTTAGCATAACATAACTAGCATGAGACAGGGCTGTACTTAACTCTCGCTATACGTTGCTCCACAGACAAGGTGGCCATCAAGATCCTGGACAAGACCAAACTGGATCAGAAGACCCAGAAGCTGCTGTCTCGTGAGATCTCCAGCATGGAGAAGCTCCACCATCCCAACATCATTCGTCTGTACGAGGTGGTGGAGACGCTGACGCGCCTGCACCTGGTGATGGAGTACGCAGGCGGGGGCGAGCTCTACACCAAAATCACCATGGAGGGCAAACTGTCCGACATCGACAGCAAAATCGTCTTCTCACAGATCCTCTCCGCCGTCAAACACATGGCGAGTCACGATGTCTGACATCAGCGCTGGTGACTCGCGTTAGCTGAGATTAGCTGTTGTTATGGCAACATAAAGTACATGGCCCGCTACAACAGTTATTAACCTGTATCTTACTATTTTTAAGCTAGATATCGTATTACTGCAAGATAAAAAGCTAAGCCACGCCCACTTCACATTGTTGTCAGACTTTCTTGGAATTTTGTCAGAACTTTCTGGAAGCTCTGAATCGAAAGTGTGATGTTCTGTTATAAAAAAAAAGTTAATCTTCTTTGTAAATGACTCAAATTAATTCACTTCCATTTATTTTATAAACGACTCCTGAAGTGATTCACACTAATTTGTAAATGTCTCATAGTGAAGTGATTCATATCCATTTAAAATTGACTCATCAGTTGGTTCAGTTTAGTTTGTAAACAACTCCTGAAGTGATTCAGCAAAACAACAGGATCAGCTGCCACAGTTAGAGGTAGCGATTATGCTAACTGCTAGTTATCGTAGCTCTCTGTGTATCTGTGTTGCCATGGTGTCTCATTTCTGAATCTGAGAGGATTCATAATATCCACAATTCTGACACAAAACTATAATGATAATAATTATAATAAAAGTTGTTTAAAATAAAAAGAGGAGCAACGGGTTTTTTTTTTTTGCATTTAACAGACACATTAGCAGTTAGCGGTTCGCGCCCCCTGCAGTCTCCCCAACACACTGATACTTTTTTCATCCCAGAACACGTGTAAAGAAATCTGAACATGTCTTCTTGCTCCCGCAGCACGACAACAACATCATCCACCGTGACCTGAAGGCTGAAAACGTCTTCTTCGCCTGCAGCACGTGTGTGAAGGTGCGAGATTTATTAATATTCAACACCATCTGTTTCTTACAAACAGAATATATTTACAATTAGCATTGCAGTGTCTCTGATACAAGCTAGCAATACACGCTAGCAATAACTACATCTGCTCAGGACTCTAGCTAGCTAGCTAAGCTATGCTGCTAATTCACTGTATGAGTCTCATAGCGTGAAGACAATGAACAGTGCTGAGAGTTTATTTTTGCGTGGTACTCTACAGGTGGGCGATTTCGGGTTCAGCACGGTGAGCCGGCGCGACGAGACCCTCAGCACGTTGTGCGGTTCTCCGCCGTACGCGGCGCCCGAGCTGTTCCGTGACGAGCGCTACGTGGGCGTGTACGTGGACGTCTGGGCCCTGGGCGTGATGCTGTTCTTCATGGTTTCGGGCACCATGCCGTTCCGCGCCGACACCGTGGCTAAGCTGAAGCGCTGCATCCTGGACGGAGCGTTCTCGGTGCCTGTGTGGGTTCCCGAGCCGTGCCGGCGTCTGATCCACGGCATCCTGCAGCCGCAGCCGTCCGAGCGCTGCAGCCTAGAGCAGATGATGAACAGTGAGTGGCTGGAGAACATCGACTTCCCCAGAGCCACGGAGCCGTTCAAGCTGGACCCACTGTACCTGGCGGAGGCTGAGGATCTGGAGGAGGACGAGTGTGAGGTGAGGAACGGCCTGCAGGCGCTCGGCATCACCACCGAACACATCCACAACAACCAGGGCAAAGACTGCAGGAGCTCGGTCACTGGCGTCTACCGCATCCTGCTGCACCGCGCACACCGACGCCGCGCCCTCGAGAGCATGCCGCTCGTCACGCGCAGCGTTGGCGCCGCTAACCCCGCGAAGAAGGAGCGGCTGAAGGCCTACAGGAGTCTCAGACACACGTCCAAACTCTGCGCCATTTTGTGACGTCCTGAAATAAATAAACGAACTCTTATTTATTTTTTTACAGCCAGTAAACGCACTTCAAAGCAAATGGACTTTTTATTTTATAATTCTGAAACTTCACAACACTCCTTCATGTTGCTGAGTTACAGGCTCAACGAGGGCGGAGCTTAGGTTAGCGAGTTTGTTAGTAAACCTGGTTAGCGACGTGATATCACAAAGCTACTGCTGGAGAGGTAAAGCTAATGTTAGCAAAACTAGTAAAACTAGTCAGCAGGCTGACGTTACTGCAGCACCACCTTCACACACTGACTAGCTGCTATATTATTATATTTGTAAATTATTTTTTTTCCCCAAAGCACTACTCTGAGATGAAGAAATAAAAGTGAACTCTAGCTACAGTGTCATCTAGTTAGCTTACTAGTTAGCTAATGTTACCTCACAGCAGTTTGAGTTGTTTTTAGTATTAGCTAGCCAATTTCACTAGCAAGCTAACTAATATTAAAGTAACTGTTATATTGTGTAACTAAAACCAGTAGCCATGTTTGTTATCAAGCTAGCTAACATTAGCTAACTGGTTATATTAGCGAAGACTAAACTGGGCGCATGTAGCTTTTTTCCGCTCGGTCTCTGAGAGAAATTTCTGTGGTTTAAAAGCTGTTTTGTTCTTCTTTTTTATTTCATCCAATATTTTTAAAAGTTTAAAAGATTTGTGAAAATTATATTAAATATTTCAGATAAAAATCAAAGATGTGTGATGTACCCTTTATCACAAATGTAGCAAGTTACGTAATGTATGTTTTGGTGTTGCTAATAGGCTCACTGAAAATCCTTAAACATCATCACGACCTCCATCACATCCCTCCGTCATCACGTCTCTCTGTCATCACGTCTCTCTGTCATCACGTCTCTCTGTCATCACATCTCTCCGTCATCACGTCTCTCCTTTATCATGTCTTTCCGTCATCATGTCTCTCCGTCATCATGNGGCCTCCATCACTTCTCTCTGTCATCACGTCTATCCTTCATCATGTCTCTCCGTCATCACGTTTCTCCATCATCACGACCTCCATCACATTTCTCCTTCATCACGTGTCTCCGTCATCATGTCTCTCAGTCATCACGTCTCTCCATCACGTCTCTCCTTCATCACGTCTCTCCTTCATCATGTGTCTCTGTCATATTTTGGCTAAACAGCTACATTCCTCAGTGGTTTTGATGTAATTGTTATTGAAATGTTTGGGATTAGCCCGTTGCTAGCAGGGTTAGCAGGGTTTAGCTGCGGCTGCGCAGTCAGAATCTCTTGCTCTTGTGGTTTATGAGTTTAAAAAGTGCACTTTAGTATATTTTTGTTCTTATTCAGCATGCTAGTGGATAGCTACTGAACATTACTACAGGTGGTTTCTATTAAAATAAAAATAAATAAATAATACATTGTGTGTGTGTGTGTGTGNGAGAGAGAGAGAGAGAGAATTATACACTACACAACATATGTATGTACCATAAATGTGTAATGTTTTATTTTTAGAAAAAGCCGTATATTTTTTTTGCTAGCGGTTTTCGACACTACATTTCCCACAATGCATTTCGAGCGCGTGCTTACGCTGACGCCGTTACGCGATGATGCAATTTCTGCCTCGTTGGAGGGTGAGTTCAGCAGGAAACCGAAAAAAACAGGGAAGAAAGACAGGACTAAACGCCCATCTGTGTTTATTCTTATTTTAGACCGAAAACACACCGAGCATCGAAGGGTAAGAGAGTAATGTCAGTCTCATTACTATTAATAATAAACATTTAGACTGTAAAACACTACATTTATAAGTGATAGTGTGCTGATTGAATGTGAGTGTGCGCGAGCTGTCAGTATCCTGCACTGCAATAAACGGGTTTATATTAGGATTACAGTTTATATTTCTAATAAATAGACATGATTTATTTCCTTAATTACAAACACCCTTAATCATGTGCGCGTGCGGCAGGATAGACAGTGTTATATTACATTTATTTATATGAATTACCCATAATGCATCTGCGTTATAATAAATCTGCATTGCAAAACACTCATCTTACTAATGTTTTACTTAAATTTGACTAAAATGTAAATATATTTATATATTTATATTTATATATAATGTAAATTAAAGCTTATAAATGAAGCATGTCACGTGATAATCAGGTGACTGTGTGGAAAGGGTTTTTTTTCACTTCCTCCTTTAACAGCCTGAAGGTTTGCATCATTCTGGTTAGATCTCAGATCTCAGATCAGTGAAAGTGTCCAGCATCAGCAGTTTTATTCCATGCCGAGGTTCAGCCGTGCTGCTGTAACTCCCCCACAACTGCACATACATTATAACACCAGTTATAATGTAAAATATAGAGTTCATAGGGCTACATTTCACCTACATAAGCCCTTCATGACTCTTTCTGTATCTCATAAACCTGCACAAACCTGGCATGTGAGAAACTCAGACTCTAATCCGGAATAAACATACGCAAGGCTGGAGTTATGGTGTTATTACACTGCGTAGTTATTCATAACAACCGTATAAACAGTGAAATAAACCTCGCTTTAGTTAAAGTGTTAAAAGAATTAGGGCTGCACAATATATCGAAATATCGTGATATTCATGTCACAGGGGCTTGCGATAACTGAGTGATATTAATGAATATTTCATAAAGTTAGGAAAAGTCATAGCAGAGGATGTTTCTTTTCCTCAAAAGAACATGAAACGTATGCTGTTTGTCATTCTCAGTTTTTAAATCTATAAATATAAATATAAATATAGTTTAAATTGATTTTACAGCATTATCGTTATCACATATCACGTTTCTTCAGCGTCTTGTGTAAGTGCTGCTCTGGAACATTGCTCGGATTATTAGATTAGATTAGTCTGATCTGGGTGTGTTGTGGGTGTGTGTCAGGGTTCGACTGCGGTTCTGTTGTTGTTCTAAAGGTTACGGTTTAACCCTCGAACACACCCTGATTATTGGGAGCGAGTAAAAGCAGCAGACTGACGCCAGGCGCTGGGGTTTGCTCCGGGCCTGAACCTCAGTCTGTCTTCAGCGAGTTAAAGACGGATGAACCGTCGCACGCGTGTTCCACTCTGACTCAAACGCGATTATTATTCACCACACGTTTAACGAGAGCTCAGCAGAAGATGAAGCCACTTTCTGAGGGAACTAATGAAGAAACGCCGCACCACTGCGGTCAAGTGATGTGGACTAGCGTGAGATGATTCAGGGTCGAAGGTCAAACCCGTGCCGCTGCTTGTGGTTGATGTGCGTGAACTCTTTGTCAGATGTCTCTGGGGGAGGAGCTACAGGACACGCAGGGTCCCGACCTGTTCGGACTGCTGTTTCCTGATGAAGATCCCAGAGATGACGATCTCTTCTTCTCCGACGGGAATAACCTGATGGAGGGCCTGCTGTCCGAACAGGACGTGAGTACCGCTCTCGGGGTT
>JAKKZN010000008.1:25878735-25886235 GCA_033441825.1 Pangasius elongatus | reverse complement strand
ACGACTCTTTCTCTGGTATCATGAAAGTAAAAACAGGAAGTTATGTCACACGCTGATCCAATCACATTACTCAATGTACAGCGCTGAGATCGGACAGCTTACGCACCTGATGTGGACCACACCACAGATCTAATGAATCGAACCCCAGACCACCGTTTCCAGGAGGACCAGCGGCCGGGTCCCTGCTCTGCTCCCGGTCTGGACAACAGCGTTCACACTTCACACTCAACTCTGGGCTTAAACAGCCCCAAGTCTGGACAAAAGTGTGAAAAGAAGTAAAATCATAATCTAGGAAATGATTAATCATGAATTCTTCTTCAGTTAGCTCTTTATCCTGGTTAGGCTCACAGTGGATCCACCATCAGGAATACACCACCAGGCTACAGAACACACACCACAGCCGGGGAATTCAGCATAGCCAGGCCAACAGCCTGCATGTTTTGGAACAGTGGGATGAAACCGGAGAACCCTGAAGAAACCCACACATCATCAGGAGAACATCTGACATTCCACACTGATAGTAATCCGACCTCAGGATCGAGCCGAAACCCTGAAGCTGTGAAGAGACAACACTATTCACCACGCCACTGTGCATCTTATCATTAAAAACACTGCGATTTAATGCTAACAACACTAACAGGTCCTTATGATTACAGTCGATTAAGTTCTACAGCTAAACCAGTCGAAAACAATTTCCTGTTCGGTTACAAATAGATTTGGGTAAAAAGCTGAATAAATAAATGTAACTTACGGAGTGTGATGTTAGCAGCATTTACAGTTTAAAGTGTTTAAATGTTGATGTTATGTGTGTTAACTTTTAAAAACTGTGGCAGTAACATGGTGCGAAAATGAACCTGAGGACTTTGAGTGTAAAGGTTAGCATATAGTATATCTATACATTTATTACATTTAATACATTTATTTCTACATAGTTTAACAACTCTGAGCTAACATAGCTAATTAACTACATTGGCTTAGTACATGTACTTTGAACAATGACAATAAAGTTGAATCTATTCTAATCTAATCTAATCTATTTTAGCTAATTAGCTGTTTAGCTACATTATGATAATGTGCTTAGCTTTATTTGTAAATAGCAAAAGATGCTAGTAACACTACTAAAGATGCTAGCTGTAATTCGCTTCATGCTAGTTTTAGCATGTATTTGTAGTGTAGCTTTAACTAATAATTATATCTGTTTTTGTCTTTTTAACCTCTAATCGCTGTTGCTGTTCATAATATATTTATTGTTTATTTCTTTAGCTGTGTGACATTTAGCTGTGTGCTTCTGTGCTAAGTTTCTGCAACACTTCCTGTATAAACTTTTTCCTCAGAGCAGCAGCACATCTCCTCAAGCTGAGGTAAATACCCTCAGAGTGTATCGAGGACTTTTGATGATGTGAGACCGTGTTGGAAAAAGAGTTTTTGATGGATTATTTCGAATAAATATCACAATATATTATTTTAGTGCAGGTGCAATTCCAGGCTGCGGCCACAACGAGGCGCCAAAACTCAATGGAACTGAATTAGAGCTGTTTTCTTTCAGAGGCTTTTGATCCCGGAAGTAAATTTCCCCTTCATTTTTCTGCACAGACTTTCCATAAAATTGTTCGGTAAAGAATTTAAAGCTTCACACAGAACCTGCGAAATTAATCCATGAATCATCATCAGTGACGATATGAAAATTATTGTTGTTATTTGGATAACAGGAAAGCGTACAAGACTGTGTTCTTATCCCTGATGAAGGGAAGAACTACAGTTCCCACAATGCATTGTGATGGATGACTCGCTTTTTACCAACGTTGTTGTCGTGTAATTAATTTCGTCATATTTATTTAAAAATATTACTATTATCACTGAATATGTCTACATGATTATACAGCTATTAGTCTCTAAAGTCTTTCAACAAACGTTGTTTCTGATTTCGGGGTTTGCTGAGGGATTATGGGTAATGTAGTACTAAACCGAGATCCCGGTAATTAAATACATTATTTTAAAAATGAAGATGAAAGCAGGCTGTGTTTTAGTTTCTACACGAACAAATATCATCGTTTAGTAATCTCCTAGCTCAGTTTAATCAGGTTTTAGAATTTATTGAAAAAATTTTTTTTCCGGAAAATGAACAGCATTTTTATTTTCCTGCAACTTTGAGCTCTAGAAAATAATAATAACTTCACCAGCAGGGGGCACACACACACACACACACACACACACACACACACACACACACACACACACGGCAGGTGCGGCACGTGCGGCACGTGCCTATTGTTCCCGTTTGAAATCAGCACGCGGTCAGTAAACAGATGCAAAACAGCGGCTCGTGCACAACAACAACAACAACAACAACAACAAATAGTTAAGTATTTACTTAAAACACCAGTCTGCACAATAAAATAAATGTAATGCAATTCATTAAAACATAAATAAATACATATTCAAAATAGGGTAGTAGTAATAATAATAATAATAATAATAATAATAATAAGAAGAAGAAGAATAGGAAAGCAGGGATTATTTCCGGTTTGTAGTGCACTTATATCCTGTGCTTTTTTCTGAGTCTCAGTTTCAGTGTTTAGTGCACTTGGGAGCTGTTACTCCGTAGTGTACCCTCTGTAGTGCACTAATCTAGGGAGAAACAATCCCACATGTCTCTGCTGAACAGCTAGTGCACTACACAGACTGATGGAATGCCTTCACCCTGAGTGTGTGTGTGTAGTGCACTCATTAACGGGTCGTCTGGGATCTTAGTCTCTGTAAGAGTCACCGCTACATAGTGCACTTGGATAATAAGTGCAGTTGCAGCTGAGACTTATTTCGTAGCCTTTATAGTGCACTAAGCAAGTGCATCGTTATTTGGGATTCAGCCCAGAGCTTATGAGATTGTTTCACATCCTACATAGTGCACTTGGACATCAAGTGCTGTTATTTGTCAGCAGTGAGGTTTTGAGATTGTATTAGACTGGATTAGACTGGATTAGATCAGATCACACCCTACTTAGTGCACTTTGGATAGGAAGTGGAGTATTATTTCCCCATATGACTGAACACACTGTCTTTATCTTGGTTATTGTTTCATTCCTATTATTTCATATAGTGCACTGAGAGAGTGGGTCAGTATTTGGGATTGAACCTTAGCAGTTTTTATATAATGAATAATAATATTGCTATTTCATTGCTGATTTGGGATTGAGAATTAGCTGCACCCTACATAGTGCACTTGGTGAGTAAGTGTAGTTCCAGTGGACACTTTAGTGTTTATAGAGTTATTTGTAAAGGATTAACACTGCTGTGTCCTCGTGCTGTAATCCCTGTGAGAGTCATTTATTTATTTATTATAAAACACAAACATGTTTTGAAGTTAAAAGGAAAAAAGCCGCTCCGCTTTGTTATGATCCTCCTCACACCCACGTGGGTGTGGGTTACGAGGCAAGACCTCATTTACATATTCAACTACCTCTAGCCAATCAGAAGCGCGTATCGTATCCGAGCGACTGAGCGTCGCTCTGATTTGCATGTGCCGGAGCCTGTGACCAATCAGAGGCGAGCATGAGCGGAATGTCCTCTCAGCGCTGCCGAGAATCCGCGCGTGCTGAGTTTATAAAGAGGAACAGCAGCAGCTGAGAGACACAAAGAGCTCAGAGAGAGCCTTCATAACCGCTCATAACCGCTCATAGCCCCTCACACAACGCCCTGCAGCGGGTTACACACCGAGCTGAACTTTAAACATGACTTTTGAGGAGATTTGCCAAGAGGAGAACAGCACAGAGACCAGCGACAGGTAATCATCATCTTCATCATCTTCATCATCTTCATCATCACACTAATGATTATTTTGGTTTTGTTTAATGCCTGACTTCTTCTTTACTATCTGCTGTATCTGATCTGCATCCTTGTTTACTTTGTTTCCTGCAGATTTATCAGATTTATATTCTTCCGTGCTTATTAGAGCTGCTTTAATGTAGTTTAAATTACTGATGCATCATCGCACAAACTCCTTTATCTCTTCGTGTGTGTGTGTGTGTGTGTGTGCGCGCATTTAAACTGCAGTGCTTTAAAAGTCATAAGGATTATTATTGATATTTATAGATGAGTAATGCAGTACAGTCAGTTCTGTGCACGTGCCAGAGTTTATATTGATAACATGGATATTCAAGAGAAGAAGAAGCGTGCGTTATAAACTACTGTGCATTAAAATGAACACTGTTGTTGTTGTTGTTGTTGTTGTTTGTGTAGCGTGCGCATGCGCGGTGCAGGTCGGGTTCTGGAGGAGGTGCTGGTTTCGTCCAGACAGCAGGACTGCCTGACGGTGGGAGTGTACGAGTCTGCACAAGTCATGAACGTGTGAGTGTCTGCCACGTTTCCGAGCCACGTGCACGCGCACAGCTGAACCCTGACCCTGACGTGTGTGTGTGTGTGTGTGTGTGTGTGTATGTGTGTGCAGGGACCCGGACAGTGTGGCTCTGTGTGTCCTGGCCTCAGGTGAGCAGTATGAGTGGGATGTGGCGCTGCAGATCCACTTCACCCTCATCCAGGCTTTCTGCTTCGACAACGACATCAACATCGTGCGCGTCACCGACACCGAGCGGCTCGCGCACATCGTCAGCGTCGCGGGGACGAGCGACGGCGGGGACGCGCACTGCGTCCTGGTCACGGTGAGCGTCCGCCAGACATACGCGTGACTTCACTGCACGAGTGTGTGTAGGCTCTGTCCCAAATACCGCCTGTGGAGTGCACTAGCTTAGGGGACTAACTAACTAACTAAATAAAACAGAGCCTTTCTCAGTGTAAGTAGTGCACTAGCTAGGGAGTAGGGTCTATTACTGCAGGTGTTTTTATATATATTTATGTGAACTTATTGAGCACTGCACCCTATCTAGTGCACTACACCCTATCTAGTGCACTACATGCCCCCTACAGCGCTGTACACGTAGCATACACGTGAACAACATACATTACACTTTGGTGGTAGTTTGACAGAGCTCGCAAAACAGTATCCAAGGGTGTTGCTAGGGAGTTTCTCTGGTATTCTATGTGGTTGCTAGGGTGTTTCCAGGTGGTTGCTATGCTATACCATGTTGTTGCTTGGTGGTTGTTGTGCTGACCCAGTTTGTTGCTAATGTGTTTCTAGATGGTTGGTATACTATCACAGGTTGTTACTAGGTTGCTGGTAGATGGTTGCTATGCTAATCCAGTTGGTTGTTAGGGTATAGCTAGATGGTTGCTATGCTAATCCAGTTTTTTGCTGGGGTGCAAAACAAGGTGGTTGCTATGCTATCCTAGCTTGTTACTAATTGTTACTAGGTTGTTGCTAGGTAGTTGCTCTGCTATCCCAGGTGGTTGCTAGGGTGTTATTAGGTAATTGCTATGCTGACCCAAGTGGTTGTTAGGGTGTTGTTAGGTGTTCCAAATGGTTGCTAGGTTGTCGCTAGGTGGTTGCTATGCTGTCCCAGTTGGTTGCTAGGTTATTGCTAGGTGGTTGCTATACTATCCCAGATTGTTGCTAGATTGTCACTAGGTGGTTGCTATGCTGTCCCAGTTGGTTGCTAGGTTGTTAATAGGTGGTTGCTATGCTATCCCAGGTGGTTGCTAGGGCGTTACTAGGTGGTTGCTATGCTATCTCAGGTGGTTGCTAGGGTGTTACTAGGTGGTTGCAATGCTATCCCAGGTGGTTGCTAGGGTGTTGCTAGGTGGTTGCTAGGGTGTTGCTAGGCACACGTTTGTGATGCAGGCTGCGGTTTGAGTTCGTGTGTGCCGTAGTGCGCTCAGGGGGAGGTTTAGGGTTAGTGGTTGCGATGTGGTCACGTAACTCTGTTAGGATCATAGCGTTTAGATAACATTATACCCTACACAGTGCACTTCGTTTAGGGAAGCATGTGGTATTGTATAAATCCCAGCTAATGGAACACTCTTCCTGTTTCTCTCCTCAGAGGCGGAGCGAGGCGGCGTGGAAGGACGCGGGTCTGGAGAAGCTGAGTGTGTTCTGCGAGGAGCGAAGGAGTGTGTGTGAGTGGGTTCCGACCGTCACACTCCCCGAGCGCTGAAGTGCCCTAGACGGCCGCGTCTCAATCACACCAACCACAGAGCGGGCGAGTGTCCCGGCTGTGACGCCGTCCTGCCTGAGAGGGGTTTCGTCTGGACCGAACCGGAGCCGTGTGTGTGTGTGTGTGTGTGTGTGTGTGTGTGTGTGTGTGTGTGTGTGTCGGTCTGCGGCGAGCGTACGGAGAGGAGAGCATGCTAGTGGACTAGTGTGGATCTGGAAGGGTGCTTGATCTGCGGACTGCATTGCATGATGGGACGGCTGGAACTGAAGTGAGCATGGACTAGAGGAGATGTGAGCATTAGAGGAACTGTTAGAGGAACTGTTAGAGGAACTGTTAGAGGAACTGTTAGAGTGTGTGTGGAGGAAGGGCAGCGTGTGTATCAGGAGGAGAATCAGGAAGTCCACTGGTGTTTACGTCTGAAGGACTTTTGGGACGTGTGACCTGCAGAACTTCCTGTTCATGATGGATTTAACTCGATTAAATTTTATTTTTTGTTCTTTTTTTTTTACTTTCTTTGAAGAACTCTGTAAAGATGGCGGCGTGTAAAAGCAGATCTGATTTTGCACATTTCCATAATAATAAAAAAAAAACAACAACAAAACTTCAGATGGAGTAATTATATTTCTTCTTCTTCTGCTACATACTGTAACTAGCTATTCAGGGGGATTTGCTCCCTTCAGCGTTAGCCAGCTAGCGTTAGCCAGCTAGCGTTAGCCAGTGATAAATACACACAGCTAATACTGCTGTGTTGCTGATGATCTCCTGCTTATTCATGCTAATGTAATGTGCTAATTTACAGCATTTAAGAGATTAGCAAGCTAACAAGCAAGAAAACAAAGTAAAAGAACATGATGCTAATCACGGGTGTGACGGTACAGCATAATAATAAAATCTGACATGATAATACACTCTTATTTTATTTTCCTGTTATTGTTTCGAGGTAAAACATGGTACAGAGTTTTATCCCGGAGTGACTAACTTATTTTTTTCCACAGAAAACTATATTACTGTTTATTAAATAAACTGCTGAAGGAAATCTTTTTTAACAACATTTCAGTCCATTTAATCTGTTAATGCAGTGAAACAAAGCTACTGCGCTAATGCTAACATTCCCAAACTGAATCTAGCTATGGACAGAGACACTTTGGACAGAAGGCTAGCTGGACTCTTCAGAAATGTCCTGAAAGCTCCCTGAACCTTACGGCCAAAAGTCTGTGGACACCTGACCATCTGACCATCTGACCATCACAGCCGTCTGTGGGTCTTCTCCAAACTTCCCAAAGAGAAGACAGAAACAGCTATAGCGCTAGTCTGGGAATCATTAGTTCCTCTGTTTTATTCATGTGTATACACTTCTGTGTAAAAGTCTGAGGCACGTGTAAAGAAACGCTGTAGAGCAAAGACGCCTTCAAAAATAATGAAATTAAATGTTTCTACATTAATAAACCCTATAAAG
>JAKKZN010000008.1:25843335-25859993 GCA_033441825.1 Pangasius elongatus | reverse complement strand
GACTGAGGTGTCCTGACGGTAGCTGTGCTGACTGTAGGTGTGCTGGCTGTAGGTGTGCTGACTGTAGGTGTGCTGACTGTAGCTGTGCTGACTGAGGTGTGCTGACTGAGGTGTGCTGACTGTAGCTGTGCTGACTGAGGTGTGCTGACTGTAGGTGTGCTGACGGTAGCTGTGCTGACTGAGGTGTGCTGACTGTAGGTGTGCTGACGGTAGCTGTGCTGACTGTAGGTGTGCTGACTGAGGTGTGCTGACTGAGGTGTGCTGACTGTAGGTGTGCTGACGGTAGCTGTGCTGACTGTAGGTGTGCTGGCTGTAGGTGTGCTGACTGTAGGTGTGCTGGCTGTAGGTGTGCTGAATTGGGTCAGTGTGGTCTTTATGTGTTTAATGACTCACAGCTTGAAGCAGTTCATGATGAAGGGTGTGAGTGAAACAGGCAGGTGGTCATTCAGGCAGGACACAGGTGATTTCTTCAGCACAGGAGATGATAGAGGTCGTCCTGAAGCACACAAACACTTAGTAGTTCTAAATAGTTTGGCTTCCTGCAGTATCACATTTATAACCATAAATGAGTTCTTCATTAGATATTAATCTCAGTCTGGAGCTCTGACTACTCTTTTAGATTTGCCCCTGGGATATGTTTATGTTTATGTTTGTATCTCTGTGTTTGACCCTGTGTGTGTGTGTGTGTGTGTGTGTGTGTGTGTGTCTTCATCTCCATATATCTGGTGTTACATGTGACATATCTGGTGCTACGTCCTTCTTCTTACTGTATAAATACTCTACCAGAATGGCAGCCCTATCTGTGGATGCCTGGTTTATACAGATTTATAGGTTCACTGCCCAAAAGTACACGTCAAAATAAACATCTACTGGTTTTTATTGCATCAACTGATCAATAAACTATCAATCAATTGATCGTCAATGTAAAGCTGAACTAAAGCTCACACTCACGCTACGCGATGCTAAACTAATGACGATGCTAAGGGAGCACTATGCCGTGCAATGCTAATGCTCTTGGTGGTTTATATTCATTCTGCAGGAAACTCTGAGAGAAACTGAGCCTTCATTCAGAAATGCATAAATATTAAATAATATATAAATATGTAAAATTATGTAATAATATGGATAGATACTGTATGTATGAATAATAAAGGTGTAATGCTCTGGGACTATGTATCTGCTCCAAAAGAGTTCTTAGCAATGCATAACGCTCTTTTAATCATTACCTTATCATGATTTTATCTTTCTGTTTTTTGTTTTTTTTACTTTTCTCTGACATGGTTGACATGGTTAATTTGCATGTGGGCCTTTTTATGCATCATGCTTTTACCAAAAATGCATTTTAATTTCCTTGTTCTGTGAAAATCATTAACTATTTCAACTTTTCCACCTGCTACACATTCAGTGTTTCGTCTTCACAACTTCTCCTCCAGTTCAGCTGCTGGTGAGATTTCACTGGAGTGTGAAAAGCCTGAGAAAAACACCAGGACCTGATCCGTTCAGTCACTCTGGACTCTGACATCACATCCTGTAAACAGTGTGATCGCCACGCTCCGACTGAGCTTACAGTCACGCGATACACGGGAAGATTTCAGGTCCTGGTAGAAATAAGGCAGTTGGTAAATTTAGAAAAACAGTTAAATAATCATACAATCGTCATTAATCATCATGAAGATAAACACTAGCCACAAATAACTGAATAATAATAAATTATTAATGATAAATAACTTAAATAGGAGACAAGCAGGTCAGTTGACAGGGAGGTATTCTTCTGTTTTTTTCAGAGATATTGAAAGAGAGAGATGAGGTACTGTGAGTGCAGGAGGACGTTAGCCACAGAGGTTGAGGAAGAAGAAGAAGAAGAAGAATCTCAAGTATGTTCCAGCTGAGATGTTTGACCTGATGGCAGATGTAAATGCACTACAGGGAGGAACAAGAGGCTTCAGGTGTGCTTCCTCAGGAGAAAGTA
Organism: Pangasius elongatus; assembly: GCA_033441825.1. Classification (NCBI taxonomy): domain Eukaryota; kingdom Metazoa; phylum Chordata; class Actinopteri; order Siluriformes; family Pangasiidae; genus Pangasius; species Pangasius elongatus. Next base: position 25,858,024 of record JAKKZN010000008.1, on the reverse strand, counting down.
AACCTCTAACTGGCCTTCACCTGGTCACTGGAGTACTAAAGCTTCCCAGAGTTCTGGCACTGGAGTATAGATGTAGGCCTCTTTAGAAATACTTTAAGTTGAGACTGGTTCTTCCAGCTGTGTTCACATCTGCACATCAGAGGTGTCTTTTTCAAAGTGCGCCGCTCTGTCACTCCAGTCACAAGTGCCGTCTGACGCTCCACTGGAAGAAAGTCTCTGCAGAGACGGATGAACGGTGCGATTCAGGGGAGATCTCTCTGTAGAGCGATACGTGAAAAAGTAAGATTTATTTTCTTTGTGGGCTTCCTAAGTTCTCCGTCTCAGTCAGAGCTGAATTAGTTCTTCATCCCAACTGCAAGCTGTGCTTGGACAGTTACTGTATGAGAGACAGCGCACTGGAGATACCAGCTGAGAAGAAAACACTTGCTCCTGGAACAGCAAGAGCCTGTCGAGGACATGTTAAAGAAGCAGAGAGTTTGTCTGGAAGTTTAGCCTGCAGAGTGAGAGTTAAAGTTTTATATTATGATGGAAAAAAAAAGTTCAAAGAGACCTTTCTTTCAGTTCCATGTTCCACATGTTAACTTGATTTTTTTTTACCTTTAATTTTATTTATGATATAATTACTTCTATGAAGAGCCTGTGAAGTATGGGCTGAGAAAAACAAAAGAAGACAAATGATGAAGGTTTGACCATTTTACAACTGTGGAAACACACACACACACACACACACACACACACACACACACACACACACACACACAACAACAACAACATTAAAAATATAATGTTTTATTATTTTCTAGACTTATTTTTTAAAGGCTTAAGTATAGTATAAGAAAAAGCCCAGATTTGGTGTGTGGAGATTGTAGATCCCTACAACAGGATGTTCCTGACTAGAACACTTTTAGGAAGCTCAGAAGCCTCAACTTTACAAAGAACCCTCTGAAGATCCCTCTGTATTGAAATCCGTTAGACGTGTACACAAAGGGAAATTCCACTCGGCAACACGTGTCATGTATTAATTTAACTGTACAGTGTAGCACTGTGTTTTTTTTCTTAGTAGTGATGTATATAAATATAAAAAACATAAATATCAGGTTTTTAAGTGTGTGTAAAATACAGAGTGAATAGAATGGAGACAATATGTAATAACAGGATTTCATTTCAATTCCAGTGAAAGACACCTGATAGAATTTATTCATTTATTCAGTTTTCACATCTTTCTGTCTTTCTTTCTTTCATTATATACTGCAGATGTACTGTGTGTGCTGGATGGATGAATGAGCCCAGCACATTATCTTAGACATTAATATAAAACATCTCTACTCTCTGTTTTGTTTTTTGTTTTTTTTGCACAGTTATTTATATTATGATTTTTAATGTTTAAATCTTTTTTTTTCCTAGTAAACGGTTATTATGGACATAACCAATTCCAGTGCCATTTCACTCGAGATCTGAAAACCATTGAATTCATTCACTCCTGGTACTTTAACAAGGTTGAATATCTGAGGTACAACAGCACGGCAGATAAATACACAGGATACACAGATTATGGAGTGAAACTGGCAGAGTCACGTTTCCTCCACCGATGAGCTCTCAGATGGAGACTGGTACTATCAGACCCACACTTATCTAGAGTACGTACCGAGACCTGGAGAGAACATCTCCTGCATGGTGGAGCACGAGAGCTTATCACAACCACTCATACACACCTGGGGTGAGAACCTGCTTTATGTTCTGCTGTTCTTTACTAACAGGAATCAGACTATTCTTTTACTGCTTAAATGAAATTCATGAGCATTTGGATTAACAAAGTGTGTGGTGTGTAAACAGGAGATTCAGACAAATTAAAACACCAGTGTTCTGTCTTTTGCATTTTTGTTGCTTTGACAGATCCTCCGCTTCCTGTAGCTGAGAGGAACAAGCTGATCATCGGCATTTTTCTCCTGGTGCTGGGAATCGTTTTGGCCGTCGCTGGATTTCTTTATTCAGGTCAGTACAGAGAGAATAAACTGAGAATTTAAATTCAATTAAATTCAATAAACTTTGTCTCACAGCATAATGAAAGGCTTTCCTCTATTTCTCATGGTGCAACCACACATACAAAACACAACAGTACAAGGTAAGAGACAGGACAGTGTAGGTGTAACACTAATGGTAGGACAAGACAACTTATCACGGTGAAGTTTTCCTTTATCTTCAGCTGTCTAACAGAAACCTACAGGTTTTCTGCCAAAAAGATTGTCATTTAGAGCTATCCATGATTCTGTGAATCTTAACTAGAGCCTCAATCCCAGCTGAAGCAGAGAAGCAGCTCCATAGCATGATGCTGCCACCACCATGCTTCACCATGGGTATGGTGTTCTTTGGATGACACGCTGTCTTGTTTTTGTTCTATATATTTTACTTTATCTTTTAGAATTATGGCCAGAAAGTTCTACCTTGGTCTCATCAGAGCATAACTCATTTTGCCACATGGTTTGGGGTGATTTAGTTGAGCTCGAAAGGGCTTCCGTCTAGCTGCCCTACCCCATAGCCCAGACATGTGAAGAATTGTTGTTCCTGCAGCTGCTTTAATGTTGCTGTTGGCTCTCGGCAGCCTCCCTGATAAGTTTTCTTCTTGTCATTTCATCGGTTTTGAAGGGATATCGTGTTCTTGGTGATGTCACTGTGGTTCTTCAGCAGATTATCAACACCAACACCAACACCCTCTCCTGTCACCCTGTGTGGAGATGAAGATGGAACCGCAGGCACAGGAGCTGGAGGATGTCGTTGTGGAGATGAAGATGGAACCGCAGGCACAGGAGCTGGAGGATGTCGTTGTGGAGATGAAGATGGAACCGCAGGCACAGGAACTGCAGGATGTCGTTGTGGAGATGAAGATGGAACCGCAGGCACAGGAACTGCAGGATGTCGTTGTGGAGATGAAGATGGAACCGCAGGCACAGGAACTGCAGGATGTCGTTGTGAGCCCGATGGGTGTTGCTTTCTGCTGTGAGCTCCAGGAGGGCCACACAACTGGAGACAGCACAGGAAGCTGATGTGGACCTACACCCAGTGCTCTGGTGGGTGGAGACACAACTGAAAGAAGGTTTTGGTGCTGTCCTCAGCTACTGTAAGCAGAGATGATGATCGAGGCCCTCATTAGTGGGACCTTTAGCCCCTTTGGTACACATCAGGCTACACACATTGACCAAGGGCTTCGAGTAACGAGTGTTTGGGATCCACACAACCCTGCTGCATCTCCAAAGCAATAGCTTAGGGTTAGGAAAGATTCAACATGACCCTTACAGAACAGCTTCCCATCATCAGCTCAAAGAGCTAGAATGAATGGGATGTCCATCTGCCCTTGGTGCTCACGACTAGCTGCTCGGCAGTGCGGGAGTCCATGTCCTGCACCCTGGCCCTGCAGAGAGATAGGCACTCTAACGCACTGGTCGGTTGTGTTGGTCTGAAATAATGCTGTTCTTATCTGCTTGAGTGCTTGAGAAAAATATTTTTAAAAAATGAATGAACCTAGCCAAGGAATATGTTTATGTGAAAGCAAACCTGAGCGTATGAGTCCTGCCCCAAACAGGACTGACACTGGCCCTGGGTGTGGACTCAGGTACTCAGACTCTGTCTGAAATGTCCTAATAAGCACACTTTAACTCCTCTGTTCTATAGAAACCTTCCTTAGGACACACAAACTGTTCAAACTGTTCTCATATGACTGGAATCAGTGAATTCCAGTGAAACACAATCAGTGTTTCATCTTAGCATTTGATCTGAAACACGGTGAAACAACACCATCTCAAACACTCTCACGTTCCTGTTCACATGATTACTGAGTGCACACACCTGAGTGCACACACCTGAGTGCACACACCTGGACTCAATCACAGTCTCAGACACACTCACAGTATAAAGGACTCTTAGTTCACATGCACTTGTAATTAATAAAGTATATTTATCTATACGCTCTGTGTTGATTCTCCCCCGTTGTTACCAAGCCTCTGATTACTGATTGCTGTCCTGGTTTTGATATTGTTTCTGGTTTCGTCTGGTTCTGGTTTCTGGACCCTGCTTTTGAAATGCCTTCCTAACACCAGCCTTAGGTTTTTCTTTTTCTTTATATTTTTCCTACTATTTAGAGTTGTATCTTAGTCATTTGCTTATTGGTAGCTTTAGTCTAAATTCAGCTGATAAAAAAAACAGCAATTTAACAGACTGAAGATTTTAGTCTTTTTCCATGACAGAGTTCACCAAAGGTTTAATGATTAACATTCAATCCTACAAGGTTTGAATTTCTTCTCAACAGGATGAACAGATCATTTTAGGAATACACACTGATACACAAGTTTTATTGAGGCTTTACATCGCCATGGTAACTTGTCCTGCATAGCAGTTGTGTATAGAGTAAAACATTGCGTGGTTATTTGCACATTATTTATTATTGTAGACTTTCTATCTCTTCTTGAAGGAAGTTGTTGATCTGTTATTTTTATTTGTTATTGTAATACGCGTTATAAATGAAACGAGGAAGAAGGCTCTCTTTAGGATAAAACTGGTTTATGTGAATGCTTTAGGACTAGATTAACCAGATTTTTGTAATCGTGATGGACAAAGCCAGAAAGTACCTAATGAGTACACTTTTCCTCAGCAACATTTCCTCATTTTTTGTGCTGAACTGAAATGGACTCATGGACAGATTGAAGTGGGGCTTTACTCGAGGATGCAAACTGCACAGCTTATGCATGTTCTGGACAGAGACAGAGAAGCTAGCAGGACTATGATAGCACATGATGACTAGCTGTGAATAGTTTTTTAAATGTTCTTACTATAGAAATGATAACAGAACAAGTGCAATAATATAAACCTCTGAATTGCAGCTGCACTACCGTCTGTTATGAGAATCGTGGTGGATGCAAGTGCACAGACGATGCAGTGACGCGGTCCAGCGGTAGAAAGTACAGGTGAAAAACAAAGACATGAGCAATCAGCAAACAGGACTGAACTGGGCAAAGACAACAAACAGAAGTCGAAAACCAGAGGGAGATAAGCGCTAGAAAGAATGGCTTGGAATTATCACCAAGCAATTTAGCAAAACTGCAATGTGTGTGAGCGTACTGTATGTGTGTGCTTTATACTGTGAGTAAATTACGAACAAATCTGGGGATAAAGAACGAGTGTAAGTGTTTTGTGATTAATTGTGGGAATTGGACCGTGTTGTGTGAGGTAGAGCATGGTAATGAGTCCATTGTTTCTGTTAGTGCTGGCTGAGCTGTGACACTGTCAGAGCTCACCTTCCGACCGATCACAATCCAGAATTCAAGTCAAGTGATGTCTTTTTTCATTGTCATTCCCCTTTATAGCTTCTTGTGCTCCAAAACTGTTCAGGTCCCATACCAACCAGTGAGACAGGAGGTCAGGACACTCTCTATTGTCCCCCTGTGGAAGGAGAGGTCCTCTGTCATGTGCACACCAAGAAACTTCTTTCCACAGTTGATCCATTGATGAGCTCCGTTGAAATCAACAATCATCTTTAGTTTTTATTGACATTGAGAGATAGATTGTTGTCTCTACACCATTTTGTGAGCTTCTTCTCCTATTCCCTGTATGCTGACTCATCATTGATGCTGATGCTGCTGATCACTGTTACTGAGGTAAGAGCTGTCCACACGATCCTCTGTAGGCCATTCTCTGCAATCAGAAATGTTGCGATTCCCAAACCAGAGAATAAAGCAGCTGGTCAGGATGCTCTCTGTGGTGCCCCTGTAAAACGTGGTGAGGATGGGTGGAGGGATGTTCACCTTCTTCAGGAAAAGCAGGCGTTGCTGGGTTCTCTTGGCCAGGGAGCTGGTGTTGGTTGTCCAAGTGAGGTCTTCCATAATGTGCATGCAGAGCAGCTTGATGCTCATCACTCTGTCCACTGTGGAGCCGTTTATGCACGGGGAAGTAAGTGCAGGACGTCCTGAAGTCAACAGTCATCTCTTCTGTTTCGGTAACATTCAGAGACAGATTGTGTTGGAGGTCTTGCTGCCATGCCAAACTGACTGGGATCTCGCAGAGAGGAAGTCCAGGATGCAGTTAAAGAATGAGGTTGTGTTTATCCATCAGCAGCTGGGGGATGATGGTGTGGAATGCTGAACTCTGACATGGGTATTCTTCTTGTCTAGGTGGGTTAGTGCCAGGTGAAGAGCAAACGAGATTGCGTCCTCAGGCATCAAGCAATTGTCTTCCATTCTATTAAGAAATCCCCAAAATGGAGGGAATCTCCAGCAGGTACAGTAAATCTTTACAATGTCAAAGTTTCATGTTGGAATGTTGTCTAACTTCAGGTTCTTCAGATGTTGTGAACTTGTTTTTTTCCCAATGCTTTTCTGAAATAACTGAACACTCTCCAAAAGAAAAAAGGCTATCAGGGCTTGGACTCAGGATTGTAAGAAGCAATTGAGGACATTAAACAGGCTTTGAGCACATCCTGTTGATGCTGGTGATCAGATCTAGGGGCCATACTCACACAAGAGGTTGATGGACAAGAATGTCATTGCTTATGGTTCCAGGATATTACAAAGAGGCAAAAAGAATTATCTTTGCGAAATACTATGCAGCGATGTACCAGTGATGGACCTTACACTGTACTGGGCTGGAATAGATACTGCACAAGAGACAGCCCTTTCACTGACAAAATTTACTTTGTAATTAAGAATGAAGTTCTGCTTTGTTTAGTACCAAACCAACAACAGGGCCAGACATTGAAATGCTGCTACCTTCAAGGTTACAAAAAGCATTTTACAGTGTTCCTATTACAGCTTTTTAAGTGTATACCTAGGACAATTTAAGACCTTTTCTTTCTGTTACACACCTCCTGCCACCAACGGGATGCTGTTCAATGACTCACTACTGCCTACCATCATCAAGCTAAGTTGAAGGCATCAGTCAGTCTGACCCTAAAAACCATTGCTCATATGTCAGAAGAAACTGGTGGAGCTAGAAAGAAAACTCAGGGGATCCGTAGAGAGACTCTTGAGTCAGGATCCTAACCCAGAACATGAAGCCTTCCACCTCATCTGGCGACAGCAGGATCTAGTTCATCAGGTCAGAGAGAATGTGGCAAGAGCCCAGGCCGGTGCTAAGCTGAACCAAAGTTAATGCTAAGCTAATGCTAATTCTGAGCTAAACTAAAGAAAATGCTAACACTATATATACTGCTGATGCTCTTAGTGATTTGTTTTCATTTAAATAGCTCATGTGTTTAAACAGAGGGAGATTTAATACTCATAATAGCTGGTGGTTTTAGATGCCTGCTAAAGGATATCACCCCAACATCAAATGAACTTTATGACAACTTTACCGTCTTTAGATCATGTTGCAACAGAACTCTCACTCTGCACTTGAGGTGTGTGTCATTAATCTTGACTGACGTTAATGCACATCTCACCCATCGCTCTCCAGACTTGGGTTACTGTGTGTACTGTTGGAGCAGGCGCAGGATTGTCCGCTCTCTTTTTTACAGGCTGCCTCTCTAAACAGCAATATCATGGTTTATTTTGCATGTGTGTCTTTTCCCTTCATCCCTTATTCTTTTATTCCTACTTTAAGGTGGTTTTCACACTTGCATTGAGTTCAGGATGCCTGGTGAAGTGTGAATGCAAAGATCCAGCCGCTGGTCCTCCTGAAAGCGGTGGACTGGCGTTCACTTTAACTGATCTCTGGTACACTTCACATCAGGGAAGCTATCTGCTCTCGGCAATATCACTCAGTAACATGACTGGTTTTCGGTTTCTGAGTTTCAAGGGGAGTGGTTCTGGTTAGGGGCTATGATTATTAATATATATAACCTGACTTTGTGGTGTGAGTGCTTGCACTGAGACCATAATGAAAAAAGCGTTTCTTGTGCCAGCCTGCACAGCTAAAACTTTTCAGAATTTTAGACAATTATATGCCATGTATCCAAAAAAGTAATGTTCTTTGCCTCTAGATACCAAAGGAAAAAAAAAAACAATAAATGGATGAACCTAGGGCCTGCAGTTTAGCAAACCTGTATGTACAAAAACGATGTATCAAATTACACAAGGAGCGTACAGTTCTGAAGAAACGCCTGAATGTGAAAACTAATGTGAGATTATTAGCTCCACCCACAAACAAGCCCGAAACTGTCTCTGGGCATGGGCTCAGGTATTCAGGCTAAGTATAAAACCCCCTAATAAACACATTTTAATTTCCTTGTTCTGTGAAAACATAGAGCGTGGAAACGCTTTTTTGCACTCAGGTTCTTCACTCTGGACACTGATATCAACATCAGTAAAGAAAGTAATACAGCAGAAGCTTATTCAGGTCAAACTGAAATAAGACCCAGTGTCTTTTCTCCACTCCAGCGCCTCTCTGATGCTTGGATGTCATGTCGTGAATGGATTGTGATCATATGACTGCGTAATGCAAACTGTTGGGTTCATAAAGAACACCCGCTAGAGACTCACTCCTCTTGTGGTCATTTTATTGCTGGCCACATGATATTAATTGGGGTGCCAATATTTTTTTACCAAAGCATTGTTTCTGAAAATATTCGTTTGATGAAAAATAAATAATTTCTCTAATCATTTGTATGGAATTTTTATACAGCAATTTTTTCCCAAAATTGCCAAACACTCTGTAATATACAGTATTTGTAATAAGACCCTTATGTAACCTTAAGAACCTTAAATATAGGGGATCTGATGTTGCCCTTGTGGTGGAACCCTTAAAGGTTCCGTGTAGAACCTGATAACAGAGTGATCCAAACCAGAACTGTAGGAACCGTAACTGCAGAAGGAATCCTCTGAGATGAAACCTGTTCCCTGAAAGTGAGATTCCAGCATGTGACTGGAGTGAAATAAAGCGAGTGACTCCTGAGTGGCTTGGAGCCTTTTGTTAAGTTGCTGTGTTGTTCTTCCTCATTCAGGTGTGTGTGTGTGTGTGTGTGTGTGTGTGTGTGTGTGCGTGTGTGTGTGTGCGCGTGTGTGTGTTTAGCGAGACACAATGCGGCTGTGTGCTCCGTCTCTTCTCTGCACGCTGCTGGTTTTATTTACCTTTAAAGCAGGTAAGCAGTGAGAATAAATCTGAAGAATTTTGGTAAACTCTGACTGTAACTGGGAATTGTCAATCATTTATTTACTGATTTTGATCAGAATCAAAAGTTTAACGGTGAGTACATGATCAGTGCCTGTGTTAGAGAACAGGAACTCTTTCAGTTTTTAATGCCTGTAATGTGATGGATTAGCTGTAATGTGTAAATGTCACCGTAGGCACAGACCTTGGAGTTCCTAACTGGGGTGGTGTGTAACGTCTGGATATTCTCTCATGTGCCTTTAGTGCGAAGTCGCATTGTGCCAGTAATACAGTACTCACTGTATAAGAACCAAACATCACTTCACTTTGGCTCCTTTCCGTCCGCCCCGTGCCAGGACCGCTTGTAAGATTCAGAGCTTTCTTGTGGAGCTTGTAATTTTGGAGCTTTTTTTTTTCCCTGATAAACTTCAAAGCTCAGATACACTCTTTTCTCTTGAGCTTTGCTTCTCTTGTCTTCTCACAACATGATGAGTGTATTATTCCTACTCTTCCTGTTATTCCTACTCTTCATATTATTCCTACTCTTCCTATTATTCCTACTCTTCCTATTATTCCTACTCTTCCTATTATCCCTACTCTTCCTATTATTCCTACTCTTCATATTATTCCTACNATTATTCCTACTCTTCCTATTATTCCTACTCTTCATATTATCCCTACTCTTCCTATTATTCCTACTCTTCCTATTATTCCTACTCTTCCTGTGAGTGTACTATTCCTTCTCCGTTGCTGTAATTGCTACTGCTGGCACAGGGTCTGAGAGCGCGAGCTGCTCACTCCGGCTGCATCACGTGACCAAAAGGTGTGCTTTCCTTCCTACTAAAACAAATAGCATTAAAAAAATCAAGGGGAAGTCCATCTATCTCCTAAGACGATAGCAGTGTGAGGCCTTTACTGCCTCACTGGGGGGACTAACAGGTCACACACACCCAACCTGGCCAGGCCACAAACAGCAAATGTTTGGCCTTGACCCTGGCAGACACACAGAGGAAGAATCTCGCCTGGTTGTCCAGAACGTGCAACGTGTTATTCCTCGTTAGCATCACTATTAAAGTTCTCGTTTTTCTGCGTCTCACTCTCAAGGTTCTGTTGTTGTGATTGTCGTTTGTTGTTGCGCTTGCCACGTTATCGCTTATGGTCTGCATGTTTCTTACCTCATATCCGTGGTTTATGTTGATGGTTCTTGTATTCATACTTTTGTTTGTTTTGTTTATATTTCCACAATAAATTGCACTTGCACCCGCCTCCACTGCCACTTCCCGACAGCACTGGGCGTTTATAGCGAGCATTATGACAGGGTCATAACCTGACTTTGGGCTGGGCATCTGCACACATGCACGGGAGAACATCTGGGTGTTAAACTTCACCCTCGCTGGTTATCCAGGGTTCACAAAACCACGGTGACATTCACAAATAGAGGCTTTTATTCTAAAACTGAAAGTTTCTGTTCTGCTTCAATATTAACCACAAGTAGACATTTAAAATGTTATAATTAATTTGCATTTAGAGATTCCATTTTAATTCCACTGACCTTCTAAAAACAATTTTTTTGGAATTCATTTAGTTTTAATTTAATACATATTAAATAAGATTCTAAAAGATTAAATATCTTTTTCATATCCTGCGCATTAGCTTTCGTTCTTTCTTTCTGGCCTCAGATTTTAATGTTTAATCTGTTTTTGTTTTTTAGCTGCAGTAGACGGTTGTTATGGACAAGGCTACATGCAGTGCTACTACACCCGCGATCTGGTCACCATCGAATTCATTTACTCGTGGTACTTAAGCAAGGCTGAGTATCTGAGGTACAACAGCACGACGGATAGATACACAGGATACACAGTTTATGGAGCGAAAATGGCAGAATCGCTGAATCTAGACCCCAAAAACAGTCTCTATTTCTATGTGTACACATTCTGCAAAAATAACAGTGATAAATACGCCACGAACGTCCTGAAGACAGGTAGGAACCTGTATAAGAGTTAATAACTGAATAATGAACGCTCTTATTACCTTTCCTATTCCTGTATTAATCTGTTTATTACAGTTACATCACTTCCTTTATAAACCCACTGACACAGTTTGACCTCAGCAGTAAGTCGTATTTATGTTGTTGGTTCTCAGTGAAGCCCGAGGTCACGGTGAGGTCACTGAGATCTGCGTCTGACAGTCTCCAGGCCGTGCTGATATGCTGCGTGTACGATTATCACCCGAAAGGAATCAGAGTCTCATGGCTGAGAGACGGCAAGGTGGTGAGCGAGGGCGTTTCCTCCACCGATGAGCTCTCAGATGGAGACTGGTACTATCAGACCCACACTTATCTAGAGTACGTACCGAGACATGGAGAGAACATCTCCTGCATGGTGCAGCACGAGAGCTTATCACAACCACTCATACACACCTGGGGTGAGAACCTGCGCTCTGTTCTGCTCTTTACTATCAGGAGTCCAGTGTGTTCTAGAGACGATTCAAATAATTTCAGCTTCATACAAGGATCTGGGTGTTAACTGCGCATTAACTGAGAAAAATGTCAGTCAGTGTTTTTAACTGAGGATAGAAGAGACAGTAGAATCAGACTTGTGTGTGTTTCGTTGCTTTGACAGATCCTCCGCTTCCTGAGGATCAGAGGAACAAGCTGATCATCGGCATTTTTCTCCTGGTGCTGGGAATCGTTTTGGCCGTCGCTGGATTTCTTTATTCCATGCTGAGATCTAAAGGTCAGTACAGAGAGAATAAACCAAACATTCTGGAGGAACTTTGGATTAAAACATGAACAAGATAAACAACAATCTAGATATTATCCAGACAACTTCAGGACATATAAGACTGAACATATACACTGTAACTCTGTGAGACTGTGGTGTGATGAAGCGGAGTCACTGCTGTCACCCTGGAGCGGATATTTCCTTCTGTAACCTCTTACATCACAGCAATTTACCAACAGTTCCATTTATTTATTTATTAAAAACCGACATGTCATGCATGTTATCCGTTTATAGTTTTTATATACAGTGTGTATGTTTTTATATGTATATGTTTTTTTTTTTTACAGAACGTATTGCAAAGCAAACTGCACAGTCACAGTCACAGTCTATATCTTTAGGTAATGCAAAGATCTCACACACACACACACACACACACACACACACACACACACACACACATCTGAATTGCTTAAACTAATCCTAGTCTTTATACCAGATTCATGCCATATCTGCTTTTGTCTTTGCAGAAAGCACCACTTCAGAGACGAGTTCAGAAGCTTCAAATCCGTAACACGTCCACATGCGATGGCTTTAACGCTCTAACACACGTGTTCAGTCAGAACTCTGGAGCTAAACTGCGCAGTGAGCAAATCAACAGAACATCAGCTTACATCTTTCAAATACTACTTTTTAAATAACAAATAAAATAATATAAAATAAATACAATAATAAAAAATAAACCAAAGTAATTACACGTCACTTTATCGCTTCCTTCCTTGTTGATAATCTCAGCTAACACCATTTGGGCGTGACTGGGGAGACGAGCCTGTTATACACAGTCATGTGGAGTTTCATTTAAAGCTGTATCTGCTCCACTTCAGCAGGTTCTGGCACTTCTGCTCCACTTCAGCAGGTTCTAACACTTCACTCCACTTCAGCAGGTTCTAACACTTCTGCTCCACTTCAGCAGGTTCTGACACTTCACTCCACTTCAGCAGGTTCTAACACTTCTGCTCCACTTTCAGCAGGTTCTAACACTTCACTCCACTTCTGCTCCACTTCAGCAGGTTCTAACACTTCACTCCACTTCAGCAGGTTCTAACACTTCACTCCACTTCACTCCACTTCAGCAGGTTCTAACACTTCACTCCACTTCTGCTCCACTTCAGCAGGTTCTAACACTTCACTCCACTTCACTCCACTTCAGCAGGTTCTGACACTTCACTCCACTTCAGCAGGTTCTAACACTTCACTCCACTTCAGCAGGTTCTAACACTTCACTCCACTTCAGCAGGTTCTGACACTTCTGCTCCACCACTCCACCACTCTGTGTGTGTGTGTGTGTGTGTGTGTGTGTGTGTGTGTGTGTGTGTGGTTCAGAGGCCGTACGCCATCGCTTACACCTACGTATGGACGAGAAACCACTGCTCCCTGTTCCTGTCTTGATTCTTGCTCTGTGTTTCATCATATTTGCTTATTAATCAATTATGAAAATTATAGAGTCTCTAAATATACTGTATGTACTAATTATTATCTGACTGCATTACAAGCAAAAATGTGTTGTTTATTGAATTAAAGATGATCTCTGAAAAAAGCAGCCTGCACCATTACTGTTTTTTTAACAAATCATTAAATATATATTTTATATTCATTTGTCTAGAGGTATTCGAGGTCCTTGTGATCTGTGAAGATTATGAATGGGTGTGTTTCCTCCTCCATCACCTCTGTAACGCCACTAACTCGCCATTGCCAGTGTCAGTTCTCACAGCTCACACGTTTCTTAGAGCTGACCGAAGGAAAACTGAACACCTCACTGACAAACTACGTGCAGATTTAATAAAATCAGAACAACATGCAACAAAAAATGAAAAGCAGAAGGTTTAATTAAGAAAATGGACATCAGCTGCAAGAACGGCTTTAAACGGCACTGAGGACTTTTCCTACAGATTCATGGCTTATAATGAAATTAAGACTGAAGGGAGTTGGGGTTGTTGGGTGGAAGGTGAGGGTGTGGGTGAGGGTGAGGCTGAGGGTGAGGCTGAGGGTGAGGGTGAGGCTGAGGGTGAGGGTGAGGGTGTGAGTGAGGGTGAGGCTGAGGGTGTGGGTGAGGGTGAGGGTGAGGCTGAGGGTGTGAGTGAGGGTGAGGCTGAGGGTGCGGGTGAGGGTGTGGGTGAGGCTGAGGGTGTGGGTGAGGGTGAGGCTGAGTGTGAGGGTGAGGCTGAGGGTGTGGGTGAGGGTGAGGCTGAGGGTGAGGGTGAGGCTGAGGGTGAGGGTGAGGGTGAGGGTGAGGCTGAGGGTGTGGGTGAGGGTGAGGGTGAGGCTGAGGGTGAGGGTGAGGGTCAGGCTGAGGGTGAGGCTGAGGGTGAGGCTGAGGGTGAGGGTCAGGCTGAGGGTGAGGCTGAGGGTCAGGCTGAGGGTGAGGGTGAGGGTCAGGCTGAGGGTGAGGGTGTGGGTGAGGGTGAAGCTGAGGGTGAGGGTGAGGCTGAGGGTGAGGCTGAGGGTGAGGGTGAGGGTCAGGCTGAGGGTGAGGGTGTGGGTGAGGGTGAGGCTGAGGGTGAGGCTGAGGCTGAGGGTGAGGCTGAGGGTGAGGCTGAGGGTGAGGGTGAGGCTGAGGGTGAGGCTGAGGGTGTGGGTGAGGCTGAGGGTGAGGGTGAGGGTGAGGCTGAGGGTGAGGGTGAGGGTGTGGGGTGCGTTTAGCAACAGACCTGATGCGTTAAACTGAATCTTAAAAGTAAAAAAATTGTATCTCTCTCTCTCTCTCTCTCTCTCTCTCTCTCTCTCTCGCTCTCTCTCTCTCTCTCTCACTCTCTCTCTCTCACTCTCTCTCTCTCTCTCTCTCTCTCTCTCTCTCTCTCTCTCACTCTCTCTGTCTCTGTCTCTCTCACACTCACTCTCTC
>JAKKZN010000008.1:25808474-25818798 GCA_033441825.1 Pangasius elongatus | reverse complement strand
AGTTCCTGCTCAGTTCCTGCTCTGTTCCTGGTCTGTTCCTGCTCAGTTCCTGCTCAGTTTCTGCTCAGTTCCTGCTCTGTTCATGCTCAGTTCCTGCTCAGTTTATGCTCTGTTACTAAACAATCAAATGATTACATTTTAATACAAGATCCAGTAATCAGACAGTGTTTTACTCAGCATGCTATTGCAGTGCAGCATGAGATACAGGACAATGTAAAAGTGACCCATATTCGTAAGACAGGAAGTCCAGGCTAAGGTCCAACTAAACGCAGATACCAGTAGCTAACCAATAAATCTTACTTCCTGAAAAAACCTTAAACCTTTAGTGAGTAAAATTGCAGTATATTGTCATCTGAATCTAAAATAAACTAATAATAACCAAATAACTGAAACACAACTGTCCTGTACAGTGTTTTCATTAAAAGATCTACTGTGCAGCGTGTCCAAAACTCAGGGACCGATGAGAGTAAAACTGCATGCACTTAATTTTGTATTTATTGTGTGTTTATTACATATGCTCTATTTACTCAGCCTTACGCTTAGTGCATTTTCTCAGCCACTGTGATGATCAGAGCATACTCTTCACAGGATCAGATTAACCGTCTGAGGCTAAAATCAGATTCCGGATGTTGATGTCAGATTTTCACCAAACCTGTTTCCAGCACGCCAAGCCTCAAAGTGCAAGCAGCTGAACTGGCATCAAGTGTCACTGTGTTCCAGATGAAGTGCTGAGACTGTGCTGAAACACTGATCGTGTTTGTTTCTGTGTGTGTTTCACTGACGTTCACTGACTCCATGGAAGAAACCGCGCTACACTGCCAGCAGCCAGCAGAGGGCAGCAGCGCCCAAGCCCTTCCCTTAACCTTTATTTCACCAGTGTACCCTGTTTGCCCGTTTATTTCTAAGCAAGCAGGGTTTTCATTCTGCGACTGAGTCCACACTGAACCATCCCGTAACATTCCAGTCATATGAGAAGAGCTTGAATAGTTTGTCAGTCTTAAAGAACAAGGAAGTTAAAATGTGTTTATTATGGTGATTTCACACTTGACCTGAGTCATGACCCTGGACAGCCTCTGAGCTTGTTTTGGGGTGAGGCTCAGTATCATCTCAACCAAATCTCCACCAAACTGTGGCTAGGTTCATCTGCTTATTGTTTATTATTTTCCTTTTGCAGGAACACTTAAACAGCTCAGAATAGTATTTTCTGGATGCACAGCATGTGATCGAGCTGCAATACAAGGAGCCGTTCTCTTAGAAGTAAATTAGATGCGTGTTTTTCACCTTGTTCTCAGTGCATGTTGTAGATTATATATGGCTGTCTACAAGTGATGACGTAGGAGGTCAGAAGTGAGCCTGTAGTGACGATGGCACAATGACTTTGTAAGATTATTTAAGACCCCCTCGCCTTTAACGAGAATATTGGGGACAACTGGACGAAGTTTAAGCGCATGGCGCATGTACAGCAACGCCGGTCTTTCAGCAGCAACAACAAAAGTGCAAGCGTACACGTTTCTGAACCTCGCTGGTCCCGAAGCCCAAGATAAATATGACACCTTCACTTTAGAAGTTTGAGAAAATTTGCCTGCCTGTAAAGAGTGTAATTATGGACAGACATGCATTTAATACAACCAGCCAGAAAATGCGGATTTGGCACGCTGTGTGACGAACTGATAAGAGATCGATTAGTATGTGGCATTCACAATGACAATATCTGCACACAGCTGCTAAAAGAAAAAAATCTAACTTTAAACTCAGCTATCGAAATATGCATCCTACATGAGCAGTCTGAAAAAGGAAACAAAGAAATAAAAAAAGAAGCTGGTACCAAAGAAGTAAAGAAGGAAAGCGAAGTTTGTGCCGTGCAATATTCTCCACGTTCAGACTGTGGTGGCCAGCATTCATCTGACCGCAGCAGCTGTCCAGCCTTCAACCAGTGCTGCAACGCGTGTGGAACATGGAACCACTTCTCTAAATGGTGCAGATCAAGCAAAACACGCTCCTACAACAGACCAGGACAAGGTCCATCTCAGTCGAGCAGAGCACCCCACACCATACGCAGGGGAGGACAGGCACATAGAATAAGTGAACTTGATGCACAGATTGCATATGAACCTGCGGACCTATTTTACTGCGAAAGTGTAGAGGTGCCAGCTGATAGAGGAGAGACATTTACCGTCCTGTCCACTTCCAACACAGGGAAGCAACTTAAGGTGGAGATTGACACTGGAGCTCGGTGCAATGTAGTGTCCAGAGGCGTTCTCCAACACATCGACCCAGGCGCTCATGTCGACCGCAGCCATGTAGTCAACCTTGTGGCGTATGGCGGTCAGATCATAAGGACTTTAGGTGTTGCTAATGTAAACTTCACATGCGGGACACTACAGTTCCATGTTGTTGACAGTGATGTAAATCCTCTATTGGGCCTCAGAGAAAGCATCAAACCAGGCTTTGTACAACCTGGCCTGAGTGTGCATGCTCTCCAGCAGGGGCCCTGAGCTCACAGAGTATAAAGAGCTTTCTGACTGCAGCACTATAGCAAACTGCCTGTGGTGTATCACATGCGCCTGGACCCCTCTGTGCTCCCTACAATATGTGCTCCCAGACGAGAGCCATTGGCAATGAAAGACAAAATAATCAAAGATCTCAACAGAATGACTAAACTGGGAGTCATCAGGCCAGTTGAGGAGCCCACTCAGCCTCATGTCGCAGCCACAGACAGAACCGGTGCAGGAAGCACCTGTGGATGTCACCTGCTCAGGGAGAATATCAAACCCAACTCCCTACACAAAGACTACACCACATAAGCTCAGACTGTTCATACCACTCCTGTTTCAGCAGTCCTGTTCTTTGTGGCTGTGTTCTTAAAAAGAAAAGGAAAAAAAAAGAGAACAATGTTGGATCCTGTTTTGGTATGCGTGTCAGGTTGTACACTGCAAGTTTCACTGTTCATGTGCACTTTTATAGCAGGTAAAGCTAGGGCTAACTATATAACTGTTAAAATCGGTTTTTGTTGTTGCTGTTGATTCAGTTTAAATTTTTTATTCATGTTAAACCTATTCAGGTATCCTGTCGTTTAGAAGGAGGATGTAGATTATATTAATGGTTGCTTGTTATCTTTCCTGTGGCTGTCTACACGTGATGCTGCAGGAGGTCTGGGGTATGATGGGCAGAACACTGGACAGGAAGAGCGATTGCATGGGGGAATAAAAAGCGAGACTTTATGTCCATACGCATCTACACACGTGCACCACAAATTCAGCGCTCCAGTCGTGTGAAAGTCCGCTCTTATATACTGTATCAATAATCATAACATTCACAACTGCGCTGCAGAAGTAGAAACAAGAATCACATGACAAGAGGAACCAATCACATGACTCAGTGTGCAACGCTGGAAGTGGAGAGCTTCCACACCTGATGTGGACCACGCCATGGTTTGGTTAAAGCGAGCACCAGACCACCGCTTCGGACCCATGTGCTGGGGTTCTGATCTCTCGAGCTGCACACTAGCTGCAAAATGCACCATAGATTTGCAGATCTTCATCCTACACTGAACTTTAAAATCAGTAAAAGATCCAAAAACTCTACATACATCTAATTACTGTATATAGCTGTAAAAGTGTTTTGTAATTGGAGATGATCTCGATAAACCTGTCAGGTTCAGGAGGGAGATGCAAGTGCATCTAAGCCAAGGCGAGAATCAAAAACATCAGCAGCTGTGTGCCTACAGCTCAAAACACAGAACTTATACCGTAGAGTGATCAGAGAGTCATGTGACAGAGTCATGTGATGTGCTGGGGCTGATGGGAAATGCAGTTCATGATATGACGAAATCTCTCAGAAACAGCTTTAATTCTCCCCAATATGAAGTGATTTATTTAAAAGAAAATCAAACTTTTAGCTTTTTCATTTTGCAAAGAAAATCATTTTTTAATTCATTAGTCAAAAAATTTTCTATGTCCATTATATCGTACAGAACTACTACAACTCTCGAATTATTCTCTCTGTACTGACCTTTGGCTCTCAGCATGTAATAAAGAAATCCAACGACGGCCAAAACGATTCCCAGCACCAGGAGAAAAATGTATCTGAATTATTTTTACATAACCTGTACATATATATATATATATATGTTTTAATATAAGACGCTGAATATTTTCCTCCTGTGAATTTTGTTTTTGAAACATATCATTTTTCATGCTTATTAATACATACCTTTTGATCATTCTTTACATATTTTACAAAGTCAGCATCGTGACTTTAAAAAGAATCACACACTTTACTTCGCTCCAGTCACATGCTGCCAAGTGTAATTTTACTTTCCGTACATGTCGAATGGACTTCAGTGTAAAGTGTTCATCAGCTTCACTTTCTAAAAGGGTTCTGGTCTACAACTCTGCTGTACGCTTCTACAGTGAATCTGTACAGGTTCCCCCACAGGTACAACCAAACAACCTCACAATAAAAACGCTTCAAGAGTCTCAAAAGCTGAAAATGTTTAGTAATTGGACCTGTGATCATACTGTATATATACCTGCTAAAGTCAGGGGGGGTGAATACTTTTCCAAGGCACTGTTGGAACTTATCACTGCATATAAAACTGATTCATCCTGTCCTGTCACCTTTAGATCGTTTTCGTTATGACTGATGGATGATTTACGGTAAGAAGCGATGAAATGACAGTAGGATACAGGATACGTCACTGAGACAGACACGGATGCGGCTTCCTTTACGCTAAGCCTCAGGGTGTCAGGGTTTGGTTTGGAACGTTTTAAAAAATTTCCTTTGGTATTTTAAAAAAAAGTTCCTTTGGTACCAAAACTCAGGTGGGTAAGAACAGGGCTTTTTGCTTGCATGGTTAATATGCCATGTTTAATGCACATAAAAGTGTCTCATATTGTCCAAGGTATCCTTATAAAGGGCTGTCGTGGGCGTACAGTAAAAATGCCTGTTTTATACCGTGTAATGTCTGGCCCTGTAATGAACAAAACAGAGCTTCATTCTTAAGTACAAAGTGAGTTTGATCAGTACAGGGGTCGGGTTTCCTGCCTCGCTTTTCCCTGACTCTGTTGTAGTGTCTGTTTCAGCCCAATTCACTGGAACATCATTCACTTTGTTGCTAAAATCAAAACCTTATAGATGGCTCACCTAATTAATCTTTGGTTTTGGGTGATGGAAAAACCCACTTCTGAGGTGGAACAGTACCTTTTAGCTGCTTGTAATATCCTGGAAGCAAAGGCAATGACATTCTCTTCTGCCAGCCTGTTGGGTGAGTATGGGTCCAAGAACCTGATCGCTAGCATCAGTCTGAAGCTGAAAGGGTGTGATGGTTAAAGCCTGTTTAATGTCCTCAGGTGCTCTCTTACGCTCCTCTGTCAACGCCCAGGTAGCCTTTTTCATGAGAACACCAAGACCTTCTGCACATGCTTGATGGACTGGAGGTCAGGGAAGTTCTGCACAGCTTCTACTTTGCTTGGCTGTTTTGTGGGTCCATGTATTTTTGTGTTCATTCATTATTCTATTTTGAAATTAAACTGAAATGAAAAAGCAAAAACGAATGGTTTTATGATTTGTAAAAATGATGTAATAAGCGTCTTAATGAATAATTGTTCTCTTTTCTCTTTGTTATTTGTTAAAATAATGTGTTTACTATTATTTATACTACACTATTTCATTTGAAATCAAATCATAAAATACAAAAATTGAAAATGTAATGATGAAAAATATCAATTTTACTAATTTTCAAGGGAATATCTCTGGGCTAGGGGGTTGTAGCCTGGAATTAATTTAGGCACTTAGCCTTGACTAGGTTCTTCTGGCGAAACTGGAATGCCGAGGATGTAATGACAGAATTCCCATAATACCAATGTATGATATTGTGCCACTGGCCACAACTATGTGATGGCAGAATGGTACTATTGTGTGATCTTGGAAAATAACTTTTGCTGTCGTGAGATCACAAAAGCAAGAACTCAAAAAAAAGCCTTTGTAGCTGTAGCCTTAAGTTTTCTGACATCTTCAGGACAGGTAACATGACAAGTTGTGTTTTTATTTTTGTCTTATTAATTTCAAGAGAGAGATAAAAAGAGAGGCTGTATAAGAGGAATAAACCATGTGGAGATGTGCTGTTACAAGAAAATAATCAACCTCACACCACCCCGTCACTCAGCGTTGTACTGTGACAGCAACACACACACACACACACACACACACACACACACACACACGCACACACACACACAATGCTTATTGCTTACATGATAAATCCATTTACCAGAGTTTATACAGAGCCCAATAAAACTTTTAACAGGAACACGATGCTTTAATGACAAAGAACATTCCGGTGGCTAATCCCAGTATTCCTACAGCAATTCCCACTGCAAACACCACCGTCGGAGTTACACTCGGAGTTTCCACTGGTTCCTCTGTGGAACACACACACACACACACACACACACACACACACACACACACACACAGAATCAGTGTTATAGAGTAAAATAAGATGAAGTAAATGCAGTGAAGATGTTCCTCACCCCATGTTCTAGTCTGAGGCGAGTCCAGAGCTTGATGCTCCACCGTGCAGCTGTATTCATCTCCTTCATTCGGAGAACTCGTCAGTGTGGAGAATAAATTGAAGGTTCCGTCGCTGTTCAGTGAAAACTGGCTGATGTACACTCCCTCTGTCACCGACACACCGTTCCTCGTCCAGGTCACGCTGATGTGTGGAGGATAGAAGCTCTTTACGAAGCAGATGAAGTTATTTTCTTCTCCAGGAACCACGTCGCGTTTTGGGTAGATGCTGATCTCTGGAGGATCTGAACAAAGAAAAAAAAAGTTAGGTTGTTTTCACACTTGTTGTGGTGTGAAAAACGAGTGGTCTGAGATCCACTGAATGTGAAAATGGTGAACTTTTGACTCCACTGTATTGTGAACAGCAAAAGGCCTGAGGTCATTTACAGCTACTTCAGTTTCAGCTCCATTTTAACTAGACTGAGGAAGGTTCAAGACGTCCTGAGGAAGGTTCAAAACGTCCTGAGAAAGGTTCAAAACGTCCTGATGAAGGTTCAAGACGTCCTGAGGAAGGTTCAAAACGTCCTGACACACAACACATACGAGGACAGATGCAAGGATAAGTGTCCCTAATAAAGTGTCAACTCAGAGCTTGAACAAGAGGCTTTTTGAATGTAAGGAACTAATTAGAAACCTTTAATATACGATTTAAAAGCTAGATTTATTATCTGGGAAATTACAGTATTTATTTTCTTTATGTCTGTATCAAGGAGCCTCTGAACTGAACTGAACTTTTTGAGCTAGAAACCAGAAATAATAATGAAGAACCGAAAACTCGAGCTGATTCGTGCTCACGGATACAGAAGATAAAAATAAAACCTGTCGTGTTGACGGAGCCGACTCTCCTCTCACAGCGGTACAGCAAAGCGCTGCTGAGGATGTGAACCAGCTGGATTACCTGTGGCCTCAGGTGGACTGCCCACCGCCGCTCGCACTTTTTTGATGTCCTGAAGGCAGCCGTCTCTGTTAGTCACCGCAAAATTAAACAAATCAGGAAAAACGACTGGGTCCGCAAACGGAGGCAGTCTGCTGATCTGCTGCTTGGTGTTGAAATCTTCATACATTAATTCATTCTGATCCAGATTGAGGAAGTATTCAGATTCGTCCACAGAGTCACTGCAGCCGCCCAGTTCAGTGAAGACGTGCACAGCTGGAGAAAAACACAAGCACAAGCCTGTTTACTGCTAAAGACTCACACCCCAAAGGCCATCTATTCTCCTCTCTTCTCCTCTATTCTCCTCTATTCTATTCTCCTCTCTTCTCCTCTCTTCTCCTCTATTCTACTCTATTCTCCTCTCTTCTATTCTCCTCTCTTCTATTCTCTTCTCCTCTTTTCTATTCTCTTCTCCTCTATTCTCTTCTGTTCTTTATCCACTTACAGGAAGCATTTGCCTGCTGAATCGCTGAAAGCAGGAGAATCACACAGAGCTTCATCGTGTTACACTCCACTTAACAATAATGTGTTAAACCTGTCAGAGTCTCAACCTCTCACACACACACACACACACACACACACACACACACCCTGAGGAATACTAAACATACTTCCTTATACACTATCCAATCATTGTCTGCTTCCTCTGTCCACGTGAGTGTGAGTTCCAGTGAAAATGAATCCTCATCACCTTTCTTTGTGCTAATTGTCATTACAGGGTTAATTGTCATTAAAGGGTTAATTCAGTGGATCGATGCACTTCTACATATGAATGTATTACTGTATAAATGAAACTATGAGAATGATTGTCTTCTTGTTGGTTCTTCTTGGTTCCATACGGTCCCTATTAAAGCTAAAGAAAGTTTAAAGCTTTAAAGCTCTGTATTATTCTACCCAGTTCATGGCTCAACAATATGAGATATTAAAAATAATATTAGACAATTGTTTTATATATATATATATCACCAAAACCACTGAGTGTGAGCTAATGATGAGTTAAGGCATGTACTAATCACGATCTAATCTAATCACGATCTAATGAGGAGCTACAGTATGACGTCAGTCTTATCAGTTCATTAATTCTAGCACATGATGATTAGTTGATGTATTAATGAACACGTAGGTCTAAATCAAACACACTCTATCAAATAGATTATGAATTAAATGTGAATCATTTCAAATTGTTTATATCATTTGCCATATAATTTGCTGGATTACTTTCATAATTAACATGCAGTATACAGAGCAATGGTCATTTCCAGAAGGTCAGATTTAAAGCAGTGTGCATCAGTGCTGCTGTGCAGGAAGCCGGTCCCGGAGCCGGAGCGGTGCACAGCAGCTCAGAGGGCCACAGCATGCGGGACCGGCTTGGTTTTGGGATCAGCCCATCAAAGAGAGGGCGGGTTCTGACCCGGAGAACCTCCCATCCTCCAGAGCTCCACCTCCCCTGGATCCTAGCCAGCTTCTACAGCATGCAGCTCATCTCATCTGGCCGGTTTAAGCACTCGCGTTCATCACGTGTGTCTGTAACTCCGAGCCGGGACGGGATGCTTCTCATTCTCTGTCCTCGCTTTCATTCTTTTATTCCTCCCTCTAAGGAAGCGGAGAAGGATCCAGAACGTGTGTGTAAAGTGAAGGCGCTGATACTGCTGGCTGTGTGTCTTTGTGAACAGCTGGTTATTTTATTAATGCTGTTTTAAACGGATTTAGATGGACCACTGTGGAGTTAAGATAGAAGCCTGAGTCAGCGGGCTTGAGAAGGTTGTAGAAACTCTCAGCTTTAAAAGCGTCTGTTATCTAAAAGATCATTCATTCAGTCTGCTGTAGTTAGTTTTGTTCTTTAAGTGAAATGGATGTTAGAAGTGAGCTGATATAAATTGTGAGAAAAGGGACAGGGATTTTTAAGTCAGGAGAAATCTAATGAAACATGAAATATCAGCCTCATCCTGCCTCCTGCAGCCCGGGACCCAGAGGCCCACCGCCTTTAAGGTAGCAGCTATGAAAATGTGCTCTGAAGAAATCAAGAAATACGGAGAGACACGAGCCTTTTGGTTCAAGGACAGATGCTTCCTATGATTATAGGAAGTCTTTTTTATTTCAGAATCGGGCGATAAAACTCTTCATCATATTTCATATTAAATCATAAGCAGAGATGATGAAATCAAAAGTTTTGAGTCAATCTAAATGTAGGTTTTAAGAAACTGTTCATGGATTCGAAGCTTGTGAACTGGTCTCTGAAACGGTGCGTTCTGCAAAGACAAGCGCAGATGTGAGGTCAGTCTGCTGGAGAGATGCGCAGTAAACAGTACACATGCTTTTGTGTGTATCATCTTTGTCTTACCTAAAGATATAGACTGCGAAGTTTGTTCTGCAGGACATTCTGGAAAAAAAAAACAATGCAACATGGCTTTATTACGTCACTCTTTAAAAAGCTGTAAAGCCTGATGGTGTAATCTGAAGGAGACACACTGTTACTGCTCTGTGGATAATGACATCACAAATAAAAATGCTTTTTCTAATGCAAGTTCTTAAAAGCACGTCATCCCAAAGCGCTGCTGAGTTCTGGACTGTGATTGGTCAGCTAACAGACGAGGAAGTTAGCAGTCTGTCGTGTTTCCATGTGCTAGACAGAAACCAGTTCTCCTCAGGACCCAGACGTGCTCGGCTCACCATGGCGCTCCACGCATATCTCATTGAGATGGAAATGAGAGAATGCCACTCCACTTGCACAGCTCTCTCCCGTCGCACTACACTGATAGGAAGCCCTGCTGTAGAGAGCGAGAGAGCGAGGTGCAGATCCCGCCTCCATATCTGGATTTG
>JAKKZN010000008.1:25780497-25791919 GCA_033441825.1 Pangasius elongatus | reverse complement strand
CACTTACTGAAGACAAGACTGAAGGCAGAAAGACCCACAAACAAGCAGCAGCTGAAGGTGGCTGCAGTGAAGGTCTGAAGGTGTTTGTGTGTGTTTTTGTATGCATATGTGTGTGTGTGTGTGTGTGTGTGTGTGTGTGTGTGTGTGTGTGAGTGTGAGAGAGAGAGAGAGAGTTTCTGTATGTGTGTGTTTTTGTATGCATATGTGTGTGTGTGTGTGTGTGTGTGTGTGTGTGTTTCTTTATACATGTGTGTGTGTATTTCTGTATATTTGTGTGTGTCAGGAAACTTCACATGTTGGAGTGTGTGCAAGTGTGTGTGTGTGTGTGTGTGTGTGTGTGTGTGAGAGAGAGAGAGAGAGAGAGAGAGAGAGAGAGAGAGAGAGTTTCTGTATGTGTGTGTTTTTGTATGCATATGTGTGTGTGTGTGTGTGTGTGTGTTTCTTTATACATGTGTGTGTGTATTTCTGTATATGTGTGTGTGTCAGTAAACTTCACATGTTGGAGTGTGTGTGTGTGTGTGTGTGTGTGTGTGTGTGTGTGTGTGTGTGTATGATGTTGAAGAGGTCCATATAAGGTGCTGTGTATACAGAGACAGTCGTAGATGATTCCGCTTCTCACACTCTCTCACATACATGGACATGAGGACGACAGCTCCGAGCTGAGTGAGGGCCAGAACATCAGCATGCACACACACACACACACACACACACATACACACCCATACATACACACACACACACAGCCATACATACACACACACACAGCCAAGTTCCCCCAGCACTCTGCTCAGTGTTAAATGGTTGAGCGAGCATCACATAAACACTCTATCCCACCCCCCTCCCTCTCTCTCTCTCTCTCTCTCTGTCTCTATCCCTTTCTCTCTCTCTGTCTCTCTCTCTGTCTCTAGCCCTCTCTCTCTCTCTGTCTCTATCCCTTTCTCTCTCTCTGTCTCTAGCCCTCTCTCTCTCTCTGTCTCTCTCTCTCTCTCTGTCTCTATCTCTTTCTCTCTATCATCAGATTAAAGCTCTTATTGGACTTCAAAAGTCTAATACAGAATAATCAGATTACTCAGCTCATGTACACTGTTAATCTGATGTCTTTCTGCTTCTGTGCAGAAACACGACTCTGTGCCCGTTTGTTGTATTTTGTATTATAGCCGTCTCTCTACTTTCATTAAAGTATTGGCACCCTGCCTGTGTCTGGGTGCAGCGTAAGGAGAAAAGCGTAGTTTCCACAGAAGCAGGAGGTTTCAGACAAACGTCACTTATCAGTTGGATGAGTTGGCAAAGTGTCGCCTCCTACAGCATCCTGTTCCTCTCTCTCTCTCTCTCTCTCTCTCTCTCTCTGTGTGTGTGTGTGTGTGTGTGTGTGTGTGTGTGACTGCACTCCTGTGATAGCTGCTGTTATAGAAAACTAATCAACACCTTTTGACCAATCACAATCCAGAATTCAACAGCAGTTTCATTTATAATATTATATTATACTATATTACTGTTCTCAGATCCACAAGTTTTAAGATTTCATCAGAACAGGAGCATGAACTTGTTCTACAGTTTAATCTATGAGTGAAGGAGAGGAGTGTGGAGTGAAGGTGTGAAAGGGTGAAGGAGCGAAATCTGAGCAGGTGAATAAACAGACATGTTAATTAAGAGAGAATAAACTACGATATGTCCAGCGATAATGTCCAGGACTGTATGCTGTATGGTAGTTTTGGTAGAGCTAGATGTTAGGAACGAACGCGCACACACACACACACACACACACACACACAATGACACATGAACATACCACGCTACTCAACTGTCTAAAAGTTTTAAAAAATAATAAAAAGTATCATACAGATACATTAATACATTAAGACTGAAATCATAATAAAAGTCTCCTGTCTCTTCACCTGAGAAAGACTTAAACTCCCCATGAAACGTCTCACGAGCCCTGATTTGATTCTGATTTGATTTTGAAGTATTTCCTTTTGAAACAGGAAGTCAGACTGACACCATGTTGAAATGCTGGACTGATTTACTCGACAGCCAGTAGCGTTCCTGATACGCCATGCCACGCCCCCGCCCAGTCTAAACACACCTGAGAGGATCTTAGCACTCTAGGTGTATACGTTAAACAGCTAAGAGTTTGTAACGTGAGGGTTTTTTCAGCTGTGGAGGATTTCCCACTCGCTCCTGTCCACGTGACGTGATGTGTGGGAGATAATATGAATTCTCCATCAGACTGATGAACCACGTTCCGACTTTGAACAGCTCCGTATCGTAAAAAACACACCTCTGAAAAGTCACATGACCACCAACTCACACAAACCCCGCCCTTTTCCATGTGAATAAACTCCACCCATTTATTCTCAGGTGGTGAAAGGAATAGTGTGAGTGAAGACCTGCCACTACTGTAGAGCGAGACACGCCCCCAGGGGCGGGGCATACACGTTGTACAGCGCATTTAATTGGACAACGACAACACTAGTACAGGATGAGTCATCAAAACATTGGACTGTGACGAACTATAAAATTAAAATCCTCCAAAACTATTTTGTACTTTTTTCTGGATATAATGTTGGTGGAACAGGAATATGAATCACTTTCAATAATAATAATAATAATAATAATAATAATAATAATAATAATAATAATAGAGTTAAAGAAGGAAAAGCACTTGTTATTTTCAGCCTCGCTGTCACTTAATTATATTAGAAACTCAAAAGTTTACTTTATTCCCCGAAAATATCAATAATAAGACAGACAGAAAGCAAAGCAAAGCAAAGCAAAGCAAGCCAGGCTGTCCAGGCAGTGCATGATGAAAAGCTTAGTGAAGCATGAGCAGAGCGGTTGTGCTGCTCAGGCTGGAGGTGCTCCTGTGGCAGAAGGTTGTCGAGGTGTTATGGAGAAGTGTGAAGCTCACCATGGCGAAGCCGGAGAGCAGAGCTGAGGTCCTGCTGGTGGCCTTCAGCTTCGCTCGGCTCAGATACAGCTTTCTCCATGACAGAGCCTGCAGAGAGTGCTCGTTTAAACTCATTCTCCAGCCAGCTTCCGCTCCTTACAAACTTCTTACACCGACTCAGAGTTTCCCCTTTAACCGAGAATCGCAGTTAAATCGTCGAGGTCGGGGCATAACAGAGAGTTTCTCTCTCTTTCTCTCTCTCTCGTTCGCTCTCTGAAAAACTAACTGACAGTTGTTTCCTTGCTTTAGACACCGCGCTGTGCTGTCAGGTCAAAAACTACAAACCGGACCACCCACAATGCACCGCGCTGCCGAGACGTCGACGAGGTGGAATTGTGGGTAATGTAGTCCAGCGCTGTTGTGACGGTCAGTTCTAACGACCTGCGCCTTCTGTGCTCTTGTTCTGCACTTTGCTGTGTTTTTCCTATGCGTGTGTGTGTGTGTGTGTGTGTGTGTGTGTGTGTGTGTGAGACAGACAGTGTCCAAACCGGCTCCTTTATTCCTATTCAAACACGCTTTTATTATGCATTATATCACTAACTGTTTAAAGTACTAGTGAACTTCTATACGTCTGTACTGTTCTACACTTCTGTACTATACTACATACACTTCTGTACTGTTGTATACTTCTGTATATGTGCAGATGTCAGCTGAATTAGAACGGTCTGTACTCAATACTCGGACTTGCCCTCTATATCAATTATTTTATTATAATTTATCAGCATTTCTCTAGTCAGAATTTTAAAAAGGAGGGATTTTAACATGAGAAACTATTAGTCTGTGTTTAATGTTTTTAAGCTGAAGGCAAACAGGAAGAACACACACAGATTTTATCATTTTAATATAAACATACAGCAGTTGAAGGTTCTACTTGGAGCCTGTTAATGAAGATGTGCATATGTTTAACATTTTGTCAGATGTTTGTGCGTTTCCTGCATGGATGTATACTTAATGTTCGAAACAGAAAGGTTTTCTGGTTGATTGGTTATTTCTAGTTTTATTCACACACAGCGAACAGTAGGGGGCGCCATTACACCTCTGTTAGCTCGCCTGCGCAGTCCAGTAGCTTTCACTGAGGTTCTCTATGAGGTCCTAACTAACTTTTCATAACTAACTAACAGTTCATATGAGCTGTGACTTATTAGGGATCTGTATCAGGGTTACCCTAGCAACCAGCTGGAACACCATATCAACTGCATAGCTACACAGATGGAATACCAAAGCAACCACCTAGCAACACCCTACCAGCCACATAGATACCATAGAAACCACCTACCAACACCCTAACAAGCAGCTAGATACCATAACAACCATCTAACAACAACCTACCAACCACTTAGATACCACATCAACCACCTAGCAACACCCTAACAAGCAGCTAGATACCATAACAACCATCTAACAACAACCTACCAACCACTTAGATACCACAGCAACCACCTAGCAACACCCTAACAAGCAGCTAGATACCATAACAACCATCTAACAACAACCTACCAACCACTTAGATACCACAGCAACCACCTAGCAAAATCATACCAACCACTAAGATACCATAGAAACCACCTAGCAACATCCTGCCAACCACCTAGATACCAAAACAACCATCTACCCACAACCTACCAACCACCTAGATACCATAGCAACCACCTAGCAACACAGGGGACTTGCTTAATCTGGGCAGTCAGTCTGCACTTTCTTCAGAAAGCTTCACAGATGGAAAGCTGATATTTTGTGTTTGTTTCTTTCTCCTGAACACACGAACTCCTTTATTTCTGAATAATAAACTTCACCGTCATTTTCACTTGAATTTTTCTCTGAATGTTTTCATTCCTAACGCTGTATGTTCACACCTACTGTTCCCGATTATCCGCTGAACAGCTTCCAACATTCCAATGCAAATTCCTGCACATGTGCTGGCAAATAAAACCTGATTCCGATTCACACTCGGAGCCGGACGTTCCACAAGACCTTCAACTCTCACTATAAACTGTACGTCCTTTAACGCGGAGAAAGCGTGGAATCATCCGCAAATCGTTGTGGTAAAAGAGGAACAGATAAAATACTCGGACATGCTGTTATAGGAAAATAATCAACAATAACTGTGTGTGTGTGTGTGTGTGTGTTTGTGTGTGTGTGCAAGGGGCAGATGTTTTTCCTTCATTGATTCGCAGGCCTCCCAGCTGCCGAGGCCTTTTGTCGCTGTCATCTTTAGCAGCCTTTGTGAGTGAAAGACGCAGCTGTCAATCTGCTAGATTATGAAGTGGAAGGTTTTTCAGGTTTTCAGAAACATAGCGTGAGATTTCTGCAAAGAATGTTTTTCATTTAAAACTAACAATATATACACCATTTCTGACGTCATTTAGAGTAAATATTTTCAGACATTTTAGCTGAAATTCAGAGGAAAAGATCACTTGACAATTTCACTTTGGATTGTTTTTACATTGTTATTATGTTTATTAACATGAGTAACGCTACTACTATTACTACTAATAATAATATTAATAATAATAATAACCTTTTATCGAGCTCTTTTCGTACACATGCTAGTGACAGGCTACAGACAAGCGTTAAAAGAGTAATGTAACAGTATATAAGATACCAGATGAAGTAAAAAGAAGCAAAAATGCAACATAAGCATTACGCTTATTATTATTAAAAAATAAGAAATTAGGAGATATGCGTACAAATGTAGAATAAAATGACATTTTTATAATCTTTACAGTTTTTGTTCAGTTGAAAATGCCTTCAGTGTTCGCAGCAGATGGGTCTGCAAAAGGGACATGTTCAACTATTGTTATTTTAATCCTGGGTCTTGACCTCCTGAAGTCTGAGGAGAAGTGTGTGTGTGTGTGTGTGTGTGTGTGTTTTAATGATTTAGACTGTCTGATCCACACACTAATGCTCTGATATTAGTCTCACACTCTGAGTCTAATACATTACTGCAGTTATGTATAATAAAACTGCAGTTGTCTACTACACTTAAGAGAATATAGTTTTTATTTCATACATTAAGTAGTAGGGAGTCTATATAGTGAGAAATGAGTCATTTGGGATTTAGCCCAAGTCAAGGTGAACTTTGAGATACTTAAAAAGTTAACATTTCTATGTACTCGTGTTGAAAAACAGTGCTCTTTAATCAGTAGTGTGTAAGTCCCTGGGAGTGGATTGCATTAAGAGTCGATTCTCTGAACGCAGGAATTGTATTCGATTCGGTAGAAATTGATTCATTAAAAAACATTCCTTCACAGACTAGGCAGAGTGAGAAGGCAGGAACTTTATTAATTAATTTGCTAGATTATACAACTGCGTATTCGGCATGTATGTTTCATTTTAAGTGTGCGTTTTATTTTTATTCAAATTAGGGTGAGAAATCGAAAATCTTGACACTTCGAATCAGAATCAGAGTCGACTCCGACAATCCCGGAATCGAACAGACGTAGCGCGTGCACTGGCATCACATTGACCGTCAAATAGTTCAGGGAAAAAAATCGACAAAACACACTTTACAACCGCATTCGTTTGTTCACATGTGGTGAAATGAAATCTGGGGTGTCAACTGAGTATAAAAGTGTCGAGTGAATTAAGTAAACGTCTTGTTTGTGTTAGCTAGCTAATATGCTAACATTCTAGCCACCTCGCTAGCCAGTTCTTTGTGAACAAGGCAAGCATCCATCCCACGACCACGCCCCCTTTCTCCCCGTGATACGTCGTACGTAAGCTGTATCTGTCCTCCATCTTGATTCCGATTGGCTGTACGGAGTTCTACCCGCACGTCTGTTCATGAATATGCAAATTGAAGCAGGCGTCAAGCTAGTGTGTGCTGCTAACAAACAGCGAGCTAGGCTAGTTAGAGCAGAGGTACAGAGAGACGAGGCAAACAGATAAGAGAAAGAGAAAAAAGAAGGAAGAGAGGGAGTGAAAGAGAAATTGTGTGTGTTTACAGGAAGGGAAGAAGAGGTGGTTTCCGCCATGACTGTGTGTTTTTAGGGCTGGCGATGAAATTGAGTAGCCATGGCCATGTCTCTGAGTGCAGACGATGAAGATTACGACTCGGACACAGCCGAACAGGTCAGTATACACACACACACACACACACACACACATCTGTATGGGTGTATATATATTTATTATACCAAAACATCAACATTACACCTAAACATCAACATTAAGACTTCCTTCACACTGAGTGTGTGTCTGTGCTTCCTGATTCAGCTTTAAAATGGAAGACAACAACATCTCTCTCTCTCTCTCTCTCTCTCTCTCTCTGTCTCTCTCTCTCTTTCTTTATGTCTCTCTCTCTCTCTCTCTCTCTCTCTTTGTCTCTCTCTCTCTGTTTATCTCTCTCTCTGTTTATGTCTCTCTCCTTGATTTCTTTGGAAACAGTGAGTGAGCTGTCTGTCCATCTCCTAACTCATCCTCTCTTTCAGTGTCCACTACTGATGCTCAGACCTTCTTCATGAAGCTGTGTAACATTAAACATTAGAAACATGAGTGTCCTCACTTCCTGTTTCCCTGTTCCTCAAGGCTGTAGGAGGAGGATCATGTTTTTATTCTGTTTTAGGGCGACAGATGGAGATGAGGTTTCGGTTAGATGTTTCTGGAGGTGTGAGACAGGTCAGACGAGACGTCACAAGCTTTCGTTCAGCATGACCGGACCTGTGTGGTCCTCCAGTTACCGTACACAGCCCTCCCGAGAGAATGGACGTGTGTGTGTGTGTGTGTGTGTGTGTGTGTTTGGTTGGTGTCTAGGTGAGAAAATAAGATTGGTCATTCAGGATGGAGAGCTGAAAAATCCCCTTTTCCTCTGTATTTCCAGCTCAATAATATTATTACAGCTAAAGAAACTGAAAGCACTTCTGTTTCTATTCTACTTCCAGTTTTTTTTCTTTCTGTTTATATTTTATTTCAGGTTTAAAATCCTCAGTTGAGCTTTTCTTATAGCACTTTTTACCTGCAACTACCTCCAAACCTACCTGTATTTGTTGCGGTAATTAACAGCGAGCGACCAAAACGAAGCCAAAGGGTACCAATACTTTTAATTCTAATTAATATAATTGAATATCAAAGTTCCAGGTGGTGAAATAGAACATAAATCGGACGAGTCGTGTATTTCCTGTGGCTGAATCTCAAATCAGACGTGTAGTGTGTACAACACCGTTATGTAATACTCTCTGTTCAATATGTTTGTTTATTTATTTTTTAGAGAAACTAAGCCAATGTGTATAAGTTCCAAAACATTGTAATTTTTGCTAGTGTCGATTGTTCTACTTTTAAATTAAATCACAATCGACACTAGCGAGGGAAAAAGGGCCCGTGAGTGACGGCACTCTTCTCAGAACACGAGGGGCGCCAATATTTTTGATGTCCCCTCAGTGCTCATACAGTTACTGAAGAGTGTGTAGCTGAGAGTACAGAGCGAGCTGTTATGACAGATGATGACGTAGTGAGTGTGTATGTGGCGATTTTTGATGATGTCATTGTGTTCTTCGGTGCGAAAGTTTGCGCACCTTCAAGACCCTTTATACCAACGAGATGTTCCATTATTATTATTGTTGTTGTTGTTGTTGTTGTAACTGTTAAAGTGGTCAAATAATCCATTAATAGTGAAAAAATATTAAAAGATCAGTTCAAGTTTGTGCACCCCAAATGTCCCAGTCTTCCTGATCGTGACGGTGCAGTTGTGTGTTCTTTAACTTGCACCCGGAGCTTCCTCCATTTTAACTTCCTGTGTATAAATAAATATTTAAACTCACAAAGATAAGTGAAGTGTTTAATTCACACACTCGTCTGCAGGAGGGTTTACTCATTAAAGGACAGGTAAAAGAGCGTGTGTTCACTCTCACCAGTGCAGGAAAAAATATACCTGTTCCTAAGTACTGTTAATACGTTCACACGGTGTGTGTGTGTGTGTGTGTGTGTGTGTGTGTGTGTGTGTGTGTGTGTGTGTGTGTGTGTGTGTGGAATTGCTCAGCGATGACTGTACTCATATAAGTGACTTATTGGAAGTGTTATTCATGTGCGCACGAGTGTGTGTGTGTGTGTGTGTGTGTGTGTGTGATGGGAAAGTCAGTTTTCCTCAGAACTGAGAACAGAGACAGGTTGTGTGTGTTTATGTGGAAATTAGAAACCATGCGGAACTTCAGTAGCGACTGATAGTTGGATTGGAACCCAGCCTTCGTTTTCCCCTGCTGACTTTAATGTTCTCTGTAGCGGTGTTGTCGTGTGTGTGTGTGTGTGTGTGTGTGTGTGTGTGTGTGTGTGTGTGTGTGTGTGTGTGTGTGTGTGTGTGTGTGAGTGAGATCAGGAGTGTGTGCTGTAGCTGATAATCCGTGTTTGGAGGCCGGCACTGAGTCATTATTCTCTAATCAGGATTTAACGGTGATTATTTAGCTCACAGCCGGATTAGGAATAAATCAAGATTTTAGAACTTTATCATTTAAACAAATTTCTTATTAAATCTGTTTTTTTTTCATGTTGTGTGTTAATTTCTTACATTCCTGTACGTGTCCTAATTAACGTTCTGACTGACTGTTAGTGATTTATTAATAAACCCACACAAAAGACTGAAATATTCCTCAGTGAACAGTTATTAATGTTTTTAGAAGATTAAATATGAATTATTACTCGTTATTTATTGTGTTTCAGAAGCAGTATATGGCTTTGATCATGTTTAGAAATCTCTCAGCGCCGGTTTAAATAATCGCCGGTGAAGTTATTTTCGCAATTGTAAAAGCGCCACACTGTTGGATTAAAGCGGTTTAATATGAATAATAAAGATAATATTTTATTATTATTATGATTTACACACTGAGCTCATGATTTATTTCAGAAAATTTGAAGTTTTTTTTTAAGTAAAAGTTGAATTAAATACTTATTTTTTCATAATGTGGTTCTAAAGGATCTAAAATATAATTAAATAGATTTTATAGTTATATTTTGTCAGTAAAATATTAGAATAATAATGAATAAGAATAAGATTTGTTGAGGTTTTTGTGACAGAATATAATAATACAGAATTAAATAATTTATTTGAGCAATAAAACACTACAGTAATATATGATGCTGAAATTTCTATAATAAAATAATGTTTTGATTGTAAGATCTTAATGTAACGTTATTAAATATTATTATTATTTTATCTCTAAAATTTAAATATTATGACTGTGTGTGTGTGTGTGTGTGTGTGATTTGTTAAGTAACACTGTTGACGAGTGGACACACTCGTGGCATGTGTAGTGACTCAGTGATGAGTGTATTGTGTGTGTGTGTGTGTGTGTGTGTGTGAGAGAGAGAGAGAGAGAGAGACTCATCATGTCTTCTTTGCTCCACAGCAAAGGCCAGCCAACAGGCCCAAACCCAAGATGGCGTCCACGCCCACAGCGTCCACGCCCACCACGTCGACATCGTCGTCGTCAGCGGGGGGCGTGGTGAAGCTGCCGTCCAATCGGAGCTCGTCGGGGGCGCGGCGCAGACGCACACGCTGCAGGAAGTGTGAGGCGTGTGTGAGGAGCGAGTGTGGAGAGTGTCACTTCTGTAAGGACATGAAGAAGTTCGGGGGACCAGGACGCATGAAACAGTCCTGCATCATGAGGCAGTGTATCGCTGTAAGATACACACACACACACACACACACACACACACACACACACACAGTCCTGTGTCCACAGTCCTGAAACAGTCCTGCATCATGAGGCAGTGTATCGCTGTAAGATACACACACACTCACACACACACTCACACACAGTCCTGTGTCCACAGTCCTGAAACAGTCCTGCATCATGAGGCAGTGTATCGCTGTAAGATACACACACACAAACTCTCACACACACACTCTCTCTCACACGCTCACACACGCATGAAACAGTCCTGCATCATGAGGCAGTGTATCGCTGTAAGATACACACACACACTCTCTCTCACACACACACTCTGACACACACTCACACACACACACACTCACACACACACACACACGAAACAGTCCTGCATCATGAGGCAGTGTATCGCTGTAAGATACACTCACACACACACTCACACACACACACACGCAAAACAGTCCTGCATCATGAGGCAGTGTATCACTGTAAGATACACACACTCACGCAGTTGTGGCCTAATGGTTAGAGAGTCGGATTGTAACCTGAAGGTCGTGGGTTCGAGTGTCAGGGACTGTAGGTGGGGGAGTGAATGACCAGCATCTCTTCCTCCCTCAATACCACCACTGAGCTGAGCCTTGAGCAAGGCACCGATCCCCCAACTGCTCCCCGGCACTGCCCCCCCCCGCTCCCCGGCACTGCCCCCCTCGCTCCCCGGCACTCCGGCACTGCCCCCCCGCTCCCCGGCACTGCCCCCCCGCTCCCCGGCACTGCCCCCAGCTCCCCGGCACTGCCCCCCACTCCCCGGGCGCCGCAGCTAAAATGGCTGCCCACTGCTCCGGGTGTGTGTGTTCACTACTGTGTGTGTGCACTTGGA
>JAKKZN010000008.1:25763775-25775267 GCA_033441825.1 Pangasius elongatus | reverse complement strand
ACACACACACACACACACACACACACACCACCCGCGACTCCCTCACTGACATCAACCTGTCAGGTACACACACACACACACACACACACACACCACCCGCGACTCCCTCACTGACATCAACCTGTCAGGTACACACACACACACACACACACACACACACACCACCCGTGACTCCCTCACTGACATCAACCTGTCAGGTACACACACACACACACACCACCCGCGACTCCCTCACCGACATCAACCTGTCAGGTACACACACACACACACACACACACACACATCATAAGTATTCAGCAGAACAGGAAATGATAGTAATCTACTGTAAATCTGTGTGTGTGTGTGTGCGTGTGTGTGTGTGTGTGTGTGTGCGCAGTGTGTAACAGGATAACGGATCAGTCCCTGAGCTACTTTAAGCGCTGTGCGAGTATCTGCCGTATCGACCTGCGCTTCTGTAAGCAGGTGAGCAGGCAGGCGTGCGAGCGCTTCATCGCCGAGATGTCGGTCAGCGTCTCGTTCGGCCTGAAGGAGGAGAAACTGCTGCAGAAGCTCAGCTAACACACACACACACACACACACACATACACACACACACACACACACAGACAAGGTGAACATGCTAACACAGGACATTAAAGCATGTTTTGTACAATAAAATATGTATTTAAATAACGACGCAGGAATGGAGGACACACACACACACACACACACACACACACAGTCATCGTGTTGCTATGGGAAACATGTAGCTGCTCATCATGTGTGTTACTTCAGTTTAATATCATTTGGTGGGTTTTTTAATCTCTATATAATGGAATTTTTATATATTTGTCGTCTCGGTGTTAGACGTGTGCCGACATTCCAATTCCATATCGCCATGGTTACAGCATTTAATCATCGCCATGGTTACAGCAGGGGCGGAGCTTAAATTCGGTCTGATCAGCCAATCACGTGACATCACCACTAGCCTTTTCT
This sequence comes from Pangasius elongatus, assembly GCA_033441825.1. NCBI lineage: Eukaryota > Metazoa > Chordata > Actinopteri > Siluriformes > Pangasiidae > Pangasius > Pangasius elongatus. The sequence continues at coordinate 25,774,292 of JAKKZN010000008.1, read as the reverse complement.
TTCTGTGATCCGTTAATGGTGAACTGATGGAGTTGAACCTAAGCTCCGCCCTTCGTGAGGTTCGGCGTTCCGGGGCGAGTGATCCCGAAGCGTCCACATGGCGAGGTCGTGTCTGGGGTTCGGATCGGCGCAGGTCTAGTCTCGTTGTCCGGACGCAGACTTTCAGTTCGTGTGTTCATCTCAGCTGTGCAGAAAACATACGATTTGTTTTTCGAATCGGTGCCATACTTTCACATTTCATACCTCATGTCTCTCTTTTAGAAATTAAATCAAAGCTTAAAAAAAGAAGCTTATTTCTACATTGGGATGAATTAACTCGAGTTCCACTTTCTACGAGTACGTAAAGGAAGCGTACACACGCACATGCTCATAAAGACGCACATGCTCATAAAGACGCAGGTTCCACTCGGATGATCGACTGCAGTTGGGACGTTTGGAGCGTTTTATTTCCGGTGAAGCGTCCTGCAGTTTTCACCTCCATCACTGTATTAAACACACTCCTCATTACGAGGAGAAACTTTACAGCATTGTTCACCAACTTTAACACTTCTGTGTAAATTTGGCTATTTATATTTGTACGCAGTAATAAAAGAAGAAAAGAATGTGATCAGTTGTGTGTGTGTGTGTGTGTGTTTATATTGCACAGTGAGCTAAAGCGAAAATCCAGACTAATTTCAGTTCCGCAAACGAAGCTGATCGTAAGCCTCGCTGAGTTGCCATGGCAACATGCTCTGGGACACGCCCTGGGACACGCCCGCTCCGTGTCCGGTTTAGAGACCTCCGTGAGGCTTGGTTTCGCTCGATCAGCCTTTTTCTTTCGTCACCTCATCACTCGGAAACAACGCTCACGGAGGAAAAAGCGAACACGTGGTCAGTCAGATTTAAGAGAAAATATAACGTATCGTTTACATAAATATGTTTATAATTAGAATTGAATTGTAAGTGGTTCAGCTGCAGTGAATAAAGCGGCTCCTGAGCTGCCATGTTGCCGGACTTCACTCCGTTCTGTACGCCAGGATGAATCGGCGTGATGATGATGTGCCGCGTGCCAGCGAAATGAGCAGATTGACTCTCATCCACACAGAGCTGAGGACAGGAACACTGACGCGCACAATAAAGAACACCGTCAGAGTAATCTCGAGTCGTTAATAAATCAATTATACAAACTTACACAGAAATATTACCACTTCACTACATTTTACTACTGAAGAAGCCGCCATTTTGAGTGTTTTTCCGCACGCACAATGTACAAGTCGGAGCTCTCTTGTACAATTCCTAGTTTAGAAGTTCTATGAGAACATGTACGCTTTTTTGTAATTACGACATGGTGAACGCAGCTAAAGTTGCACCTGAACTTCATTGATGGAGCTCACTGAGTCTGGATTGATCTGCTACGCTAATTCAGACCAGGTTATAGTGTTATTAGGGGTCCAAGCACTGAATATGCTGGTTAAGAGAAGGTTCTGGTCAGGGGTTCAAGCGCCGAAGGTTCTGGTCAGGGGTCTGAGCACTGAAGGTTCTGGTCAGGGGTCCGAGCAACGAAGGTTCTGGTCAGGGGTCTGAGCACTGAAGGCTCTGGTCAGGGGTCCGAGCACTGAAGGTTCTGGTCAGGGGTCCGAGCACTGAAGGCTCTGGTCAGGGGTCCGAGCGCCGAAGGTTCTGGTCAGGGGTCCGAGCGCCGAAGGCTCTGGTCAGGGGTCCGAGCGCCGAAGGTTCTGGCTGCAGGTTTATAGAAACCAAACAGAGTAAATTGTGGGTTTGGCCGCAGTATCTATCACTATCGTCTTTTACATGCCTCCATATGACAAGAACTGAACTACGGATTGAAACATCAGTCTGAAAAACACAAACCAACAGAGAAAAAAAAAAACATCAAACAGCATTATTAACTTTTTTTTTTATTCTTTTAATTGCTTTAGCACAAGGCAGTAAGAAGTTGCACATAGTTTTATTAGTTCGTTATGGATTAAAGAAAACTTTCTTTTTTTGTTACAAGAAAATAAACATATTTGAGTGAAACACACACAGAGTAATGAAGATTTAACACAAAGTAGAGCACATTGTTACCCTTACAACAATAATCACACACACACACACACACGCAGGTATTGCTCTGGTGCTCCAGGTGAACGTGAGGCTTGTCGACTTCCGTTTATCAGCTCGAGGGTTCAGCGTCGGCTCGTTTCCATCAACCCCTTACATCTGATTACGTTAACGTAATATTAATGCTCACAGATACATTCTCACACACACACACACACACACAACGAATGAGAAGAAGAGCATTTGGAACGTTATATCCTGAGTTGTGAAGGAGGAGCCGATCTGACTCCGCAGCCGCAGTGTGTGTGTGTGTGTGTGTGTGTGTGTGTGTGTGTGTGTGAGAATAGATGCTGCATCGTCGTCTCCCGTGGAATGTTCACATGTCGTACGTGTGTGACGTCAGGACCTGAAGACGTGGACGGCGCGGATGACGAACTGTCTGCAGATCGGACACTCGCTCATGCGCTTTCCGCACTTCGTACACGTGACCATGTGACCGCACTCCAACAGCACGCAGTCGATCACCGCGTCCATGCAGATACGGCACAGATTCTCATCGGCCGCCAGCCGAGCGCTCCCGCCGTCTACACACACACACACACACACACACACACACACACACACACACGGAGAGAGAGAACACACTCTGTAATCATTACCACATCTTTAGTAACCTCTCCTCATCAACACATCACACTTCCAGCAGGTTTGTCTCAGAGGCTCAGTGTATATACACACACACACACACAACACACACCACCTGCGACTCTCTCACTGACATCAACCCGTCAGGTATACACACACACACACACACACAGAATGGAGATACGAGTTGAACACAAAGGAGGAGAAAAATTCAAGTATTTTCCATATTATGAAGTTTTTCTCTCGGATTTGCACTATGAGATGAGAGAAATTCCATCTTCCATGTTTTATATTTTCCCAGCATGCATCTGTCACCATGCAGTGCATGTACAGTGTGTGTGTGTGTGTGTGTGTGTGTGTGTGTGTGTCAGTAGATGTGGTGTCTTACCTCTGACTGCATCAGGAGGAAAAGCTACGACTTCAGAACACAAAGCAAAATCACAACAACTGTTAGTGCAAATATGGACAAGCTCCGCCCCCTAACGCTACAAGACAGTGGTGACGGTGCTCGCGGTGCATTATGGGTAAAATACACACTCCCTCACACACTGTGTGTCCACTCTAACGCTGACGTGTGTGTGCAGATAGATTCGTAGCGCGGCCTCCATTTTGTGGGTCAAACTTCAAAGTACTACAAATCGATGTACTGATTGTCTCACAAAATGGCGGACGGCCCCCAGTGACCCGAATGTAAAGGAACAGAGCGGTCTGTTTAGGACCGAGTATTAAAATACATGTTGATCTGTTTGATTTACACACACACACACACACACACACACACACACCTGTTCTCCAGTTACCCAAGACTTTATAACACGTTTGTAAGGACTGCATAGACATTTTACAGCATGATTCTGGAGGAGTTCAGTCAGGTGTGCGTCATCGCTGAGATAAATTAGCGTCATGTTTAATTATTCATGAGGACACACACCAGCTGAATAAACGATTTTAACGCTCTGGGTCTAAAGCGGTGCTCAAATCTGCATTTATATCACTGTTATAAAGCATTATGTATACCATCTGCACCTTACAGTGTGTAATGAATGAGCTGTTAGTAAAATATATATAATAGATTAAGAGGAAGGATTCTGATTATTTTATCAGTAATGAAACCTGCTGTATGTAAATACAAACTCAGATTAAACCTGTAATGGCGCCTCGTGACGAGACTTATTAAATTCTCCAACGCTGCTTTAAAAGTTTCTTGTAGTGTTTATAAATGTGTTATAAAGGCCCTACAGATTATAACAGGTCTGTGTATGAGTGTGTGTGTGTGTGTGTGTGTGTGTGTGTGTGTGTGTGTGTGTGTGTGTGTGTGTGTGTGTGTCTTACCAGCGCTGACAGCGTGGCTCACGTTCTCCACTGAAACGAAGACAAACGAGAGAGAAATTCGATAAATTTGTTAGTTACAGAGGAGTGTGAGTGTGTGTGTGTTACAGTGTGTGTTAGAATGTGTGTGTGTGTGTGTGTGTGTGTGTGTGTGTGTGTGTGTGTAGTGTCGTGTAACACACTCACTGGACTTGCGGTTGTCCTCGTTCTCTGTGTACAGTCTCCTCACTCTCTCCACCAGCTCCCATTTCTCACAGCAGCCGGAAAAGTTCACGAAATTCCGGGCCAGGATTTCCTTCAGCTGTCGCACCGTGAGCCGCTCCACGTCATCCACACACGACAGGTCGGACAGAGACGCTCGCCCCGCCCTCCGCACCACCTGACCAATCAGAAAACACTTCATTAACACCATTAACAACAATAACGGATTATTTTCTTTTTTTCCTTCCTCTCACCTCTGGGGTTTGTTCTGTAGGCTCGAGGGTGAAAAGTGACGCAGAGTCGACAAGCTGCTGTAAACACACACACACACACACACACACACACACACACACACAGCAGGTTCAGAGTGACCCTTCCCTTCATGCTAATCCCTGCATCATCCTATTCCGCGTTACACAAACCTCATTGGTGGATCCTGAGCCATTGTCCCTGCTGATTGGCTCTTCGTGAGCAGACGAGAGCACGGAGGCGGAGTCTGTGGTGGGTGGGGTGTGCAGTGGGCTCGTGGGGAAAGTGGGCGTGTCCGAATCATCCTCGCTCTCCACCCCTTGGTGAAACAGCACTAAATTCACCAAGTCCTCTTTTTCTCTGTGTGCGAGAAAAAAAAGTGAGCTGTCAATGGAGAAAGCTCATTAAAATATTAGGCCACGCCCACTATGCAGGTGTCGTACCTGCAGGTGTCGGTGTTGATGTTGCGTAGTGTTAAGTAGCGTCGCAGGTCTTTCACACGCAGCTTCATGAGGCGTGGCCTCTGGAACGCCGTCCCCTTCAGCAGGTTACACGTGCAGCAGATCCTCAGGTTCTCCTGCAGAACCGAACACACCGAGCAGAAACTCCGCCTACACTCACAGCACACATACTGCACACACACGTGCGCACACACGCGCACACACATGCATAAGAGAGAGAGAGAGAGAGAGAGAGAGACAGGGAGGGTAAAATATTCCACAGAAACACTTTGGTGCACAAATATGCAGGAGGTTCTCTCAGCTTCTCTACTTCTCCAGCATAACAGACAGAGAGAGAGAGAGAGTCAGAGAGAGAGACAGACAGACAGAGTGAGTGAGTGAGTGAGTGAGAGAGAGAGAGAGACAGACAGAGAGAGAGACACAGTCACATGCTCACCCTCCTCTTGAAGATGGAGAAGCTCTCCCTACATGATTGACAGCTGAGTGTGTGTGAGTGAGGATGTGTGTGTGTGTGAGTGTGTCTTTGAGAGTGTGTGTGAGGATGAGTGTGTGTGTGAGTGTGTGTACGTGTCTGTCTGTGAGTGTGTGTGTGAGGGTGTGTGTGTGTGGAATATCCGGCAGATGGAGCGAAGCGGAACGGATTGGCTCCTCCGAACCCAGGCTGCTGTCCTCTCACTGCTCCCGCCCCCATCACCTCGTTCAGCAGACCACAACACGATGCCCACACACACGAGGCGCCCGCCTGCACACACACACACACACACACACACACACACGCACACACACACACACACACACACACACACACACAACTGTGATGTGTGATTAAATGAATCCTAGTGAAAAAAGGCAGAGCTCTGAGAGTGAATAAGCAACATGATTGACAAGTTCTGTTCTGATTGGTTGGATGTCGGTGATCAACATCACATGTTTCTCCTGTTTACATTCTGAAGACTGGATTTATTTATTAAAAAGTTCACCAAATGTGGGGAAACTTCATCAAATACTACAGTGTTCGAACTTTAAAAACATTAAAATCACTGACCGCACCTTTAATCCCTGCTCTCGTCTTCTTACAGCTGCATGTGAGGTTTGTATCGATGTTAAAGATTCAGATCACTGTAACTGTTCAACCTGGACAGGTTTTAAATCTGTCCACAATGCAGCAATTAGCAAAATAAAGTCCCTGCGAAGTCTTTTACCGCCGCTTTAATCATACAGACTGCTCCTCACTAACGCTCCCTACGCAGGCAGCCTCCATTAACACCGCCACTAATAAACCTCGATAATGTGCTTCAGTGAGATCTGCAGCCATGATGGTGGCAGTAATGTTGTGATTATTGTGTTCTGAGGCCACGGCTGATGCTCTCAGTGCTGTCAGGCTGCGCGTTTATCTTTATTGAGATCAGTCTTTCAGAGATTACGAGCTCGAGCACTTCACTGGGCGTCCTGACTCAGGATGTGGCGACACATCAGTGTGATTTGAGACGAGGCCGGAGTGAGCCTGAGCTGGAGTGAGGGATTAGTGCACCTCAAATAACTCAGCTCAGACATGACCTCCATAGGAGTCATACATTACACCTCTAAATAACACTATTGTAACTTATTCTCTTATTAACTTTAACTTTTACACTCTTTAAGACGAATAATCCCAAATATCCTCCTACAGGACACTAAGCAGTGCACTACACATAGGGTATAAGACACCATATACAAATAAATACAGAGGAATTTACATCAGTCACATGTTTATTTTATAGACTTATGTACTACACTTGTTACAAACGCTTTTATTTACTTACCACCTACAAAGTGCACTTCTATAACCGCTCATTCGGGACACAGCCCGAGTCTCTATTAGCAACGATAGCAAAGTGTAAAACTGGCTAGCTCTTAAAACAAAATGTGACCCATAAATGTTCATTAAACCGATTTATACATTATAATTAGTGTAAATTAATATCATTACCTTCATATCAGCTCCGGATTCTTAAAGAAAATTAAGTTAAACAGAAAAGATCACGAGCCATCGTACACAGCTAATCCACATAGCTGCGTCTTCATTTTTAACTTCCGTATAGCAACAGGCCCCGCCCACTAGCGCTGGGATTGGTCAAATTAGCTCACAAAGAACGCGCTGATTGGTCAGTGCGGCAGGATTTTTCTTTTTTTTTGGAGGATCTTTAGCCTCGATAGACTTTAAATGTTTTTGTTATTTTTCGGATTATTATTTAATTATTCGGATTTAAAAAAAATTATAATTGTTCCCTTTTCTCTGTAGGTTAGAAATAATATTTATTTATTTATTTATTATTATTAGAAAGTAATACATTATTATTAAAGGATACAGTTCGACTGTATTATAGCTTACTATTAGATTAATCTAAAATAAACTCAATGTGTATAAATCTAAATTTAGTCATTTAGTCGATTTTTTATGCAAAAAAAACTTATTCCTCCTTGTATGAATAGGAAAACTGTTGTGGCTCCACATCTTTAATATTATTTTTGTTTTATTAAGAATTTAAAGAGACCATAAAGATGCAGATCTGCTTCTTTTATGCAAAAACTTTCAAACAAATAAAAAAAAAGAAACACTTATTACTTGAGTACAGTTAAAATGAATACTTGTACTTTTACTTAATTACATTTTTAATTTTTTTTTACATTTTTTTAAAAGAAAAAAAAGTACTTTTTACTCTTTAAAATTTTATTTACACTCAAAAAGTACTAATTTTTGGAGATCACTTTCCTCCATCTTCCCTTACTACTACAAACCAATTGAATTGCGCTGATGCCTAGTTTCATTTAAATATTATTTATTCCGCCAATGAAATTGGCCAGGCATGTTCATTGGTCCTTTGGAAGTGACGTCATGTCACATCAGTTACCACAATGCGCAGCACCTGGACCTGAGAGAAATTATAACAATCAGTGGAAGAAACTGGAGGAACCTGAGTGAGTCTGAGCTCAGCCACAGGATCAGCAGCACCCCAGGCCAGGGCTTTTCTTGTCGTGGTGTTAGTAAGAATTCATACAAGATGAAATGTGTTCATCTCCCACTCACCAAGGAAATATCTGCCTTCAAAAGTTTGCCATTAAACTTACTTTGAGGTAAGTTAATTTTTTTGTTTTGCTGCTCCTTTTTGTTTTGTTTTGTGCATTTTGACCTTGACTGGAAAGCCGCTCGTCTGTAACAGGCCTATGAGCACTAATGCATGCGGTTGAAGATATAATGCTTTTTTGCATACTTTCATTTAAAAGCCAAAATCTTAACATGGTTCTTACTATTAGAAGTACACCGTTTATGAATATTATAACTCATTCTCGGCTGTGATCTCAGTGAATATCGATGTACAGTATTCATGCAGCAGGCTGCAGTTGTACCTCAGTGTTTCTTGAAACAATACTCGTGTTCTGTGTGGCTTGGAAGTGCTGTTAGAATTTATGCTAAAATAGGGGATCGGCATGGTTTTAGATGTTTAGATGTAGATGAGTGCATGTAAATGTAGTTAATGACAAAACCCATATAAGTAGTTCCCAGAACCTCCTCAACCAAACCTTTGTCTCCTCACTTTGCTTGTAGGCCTGGACTCCTTCAGACTGCATTTGGAGCCCTTGGACCACAATAAGGAATTGCACAACAGTTCATCTGACAGATTTCTTCGCTTCTTTGAAGATGACAGCTTCTGGGAACAAACAGCTGGATGGATATCTGGCCTGTGTTTCAGACACCAGGGAGTCTCTGCTCACGTTCCCTGCTATTTGCTGCGTCTCTCTAAGGACCAATACGCCTCTTCCTGCATCGGCTGCCTGCGAGACGCTCTTCAGCCCCAGAAGAGCTAGGCTCCACTCTAACCGTTCTGAAAATCAGCTTCCGCTGAAGATAAACCAGAGGTTTTACAACTTTGAGTAGCAGATTAGCATTAGGCATGTCTTGTAGTTTGATAATTAAATACAAACAGTTCTAAAGCAGGAAACACTCTGGTTCATTCACTTCATATTGTGAAAGATTAAATGCTTAAACAAGAATCTCTAGTTTTCATTCTTGTGGTTACTTTTTACTTTTTTTTTTTTTTTAAAAACTTTTACCCGAGTATGTTTCTGGCCTGATACAGTACTGTCACTTGAGTAAAATTTGAGTACTTTTGACGCCTCTGCCTGTAATAAGCCTGTTTGACTTACAGACAGGGAAAAGAGTTAAATGTTAATGAATTCAAAGTAACTGCATTATTTTAATTTGTTTATAGAATCTACTTATTTTCTTAAAAAAATAAATAAATAAAATAGTGACATGATAAAGATAATTAGGGGAAAAAAAGCCAACATTGATGCCAGTAACCAACAGTGAGCGTGTTTCAGTCTTCACCTGTCAAATAATTAATAGTAAAGATCATTTTATAAGGCTTAAAATATGAAATTTGAGTTCAGTTAATGAAAAACGTTTTTCTTTTTTTCCATGTTTAACGGTTTATGAATGAGAATTAAAAATGAAATGTACAGGTGAGACATTATAATCCGAACTAATTATGACGTCAATTAATTTCTGATTAATAAACAAAACTTACTTTTTACTGAGTTTTAACTGGAAAAATAAACAGACGGTTATTTACGAAAGTTCTTCGTACAATTATATATAAATTTATATAAAATAAACGAACAATTACATCAATATATAAAAAATACAAAATTATAAGGAATAAATATTATGCAAATTTGAGTTCTATTGTTTTAAGCAGCGACATCAAAATGACTTCCGGCTTTATAGTGACGTCATCTCTGTAGAGGTGAATTGATTGGCTGCGCTCTGCGTCGCGCACTGAGACGTCATCCGCTCGCCGGAACTGGAGGGTAGTTTTGAATCCGTCGCTTTAGCTAATTTGCTGGTTAGAGTGTAGTTTAAAGATGATTTAGCGGTTATAATGAGTTATAAACACACACACACACACCACTCTTACACACGCTTTAGATAAGGATGAAGGTCATGAATTCGGTGGTGTTTGGTGCTGACGCCGTGCTGCAGTGTGTGTAACTGCGTGTTTATGAGATTGTACACAGGTGATTATAGAGGCGTTATAGCGCGTTATGGCGAGTGTTCATGAGAGTCTGTACTTTAACCCGATGATGGTGAACGGTGTGGTGCAGGTGAATATATTCGGCATTAAGGACTGGGTGACTCCGTATAAGATCTCAGTGTTAGCGCTGCTGTATGAGATGAGCTCAGCTAACAAACACATGGAGCTGCTGGACAGGAGGAGGCTCAACAAGCTCATCTTACCTTTACAACAGGTAACACACACCACTCTAACTTCCTCTGTGTCATTACTACACACTCACACACTCATCTTACCTTTACAACAGGTAACACACACCACTCTAACTTATCATGTATCAGTACACTCTAATCTTACCTTTACAATAATAATAATAATAATAATAATAATAATTACTGCATGAGGAAGGCAGGAGTAGCAGAGAAGTATGTCAGAGTGGTGCAGGACAGTGGTAGGTGGTAGTAAGACTGAGTACATGTGTGTAAATGAAAGGGAGGGAAGTGGAACAGTAAGGTTACAGGGTGAAGAGGTGAAG
>JAKKZN010000008.1:25747632-25759686 GCA_033441825.1 Pangasius elongatus | reverse complement strand
GTGCAGCGAGACAGGTCAGAGTGCAGCGAGACAGGTCAGGGGGCGCAGCGAGACAGAGCGTGCAGCGAGACAGGTCAGAGTGCAGCGAGACAGGTCAGAGTGCAGCGAGACAGGTCAGGGGGCGCAGCGAGACAGAGCGTGCAGCGAGACAGGTCAGAGTGCAGCGAGACAGGTCAGAGTGCAGCGAGACAGGTCAGGGGGCGCAGCGAGACAGAGCGTGCAGCGAGACAGGTCAAAGACTTTCTTTTACTGTGCTGTGTGTAATATTTGGTTTGATTTTTCTGCTGTTTCTAACAAACAGCTCAATGTGTGTGGCGCGTGTGTGTGTGTGTGGCGCGCGTGTGTGGCGCGCGTGTGTGTGTGTGTGTGGCGCGTGTGTGTGTGGCACGTGTGTGTGTGTGTCAGTACGATGTCTGTGCAGCAGTCTCAGCTCCTGTTGAACATGAACAGTTTGGAGCCGGTGAATTTCAGCGTTCAGCAGAACAACACGGAGCCCTTCACCATCGCGCTCTGCCACCTCGCACAGCTCCATGCTGACCAGGTTCACCTCTGACCTTTCACCCCTGACCTTTCCCCTTAGCATTTAGCATCAGTACAGTCAGCAAAACCCTGACATGCAGTTTACCTTATTATGTTGTACTTTAACATCGCGTGTCCTGTGTGTGACGTGTGTTTTGTCCGTGTGCAGGGGCTGTACGCGGCGGCGAGTGACATCATCAAACACCTGAAGCAGCAGTTTCCTCCTCACACTCAACACGCTAAGGTGAGCGCCGCATCACTCAGACCTGATAACTGAACATGAACGTTTGTGCTAGCTAGCTAACGTTCTGCATACTCAAGCTAACAGTACAACAAGGAAGATACCTTTACAGATGATGCTAACTGAGACACTAGCTAAAACTAACACAGATAGTTATAACTAGCTACATAACTTAGCTGACTAGCAGTGGCAGGAGCTGAGCTCTGATTGGTCAGAGTATTATTGGGGGCGGGAGCTGATTGTTTCAGTGGGAGCGCCTGTCCCCACCCCCTCGATCTCATTGGTAGTCTCCACGTCTCATTTGCATAAACCCTTCCAGCTCCGCCCACTTGACTTCCTCAGGTAGAGTTAGCCTGTGCTGTGTGGTTGCAGATCTGGATGCTGTGTGATCTGAACATTCAGTTTGAGAAAGCGATGAATGATGGGAAATTTCACGTGGCCGAACCTCACGTCACCGCCATCTCCGCCCTGAACAGCACCGAAGGGCTCTACAGGTAAGCATGCGTGCGCTAGGATACAGATAGCGCCCCTGAGGCCACCTCAACAGGAAGTGATGTCACACAAATCACAAGATTGAAAATTGAACTGAACATGGCAGACTATACGCTAATATGCACACAGTGTTGCTACACGTGGTGTTAACTAATATATATATAATACAGTGTGTGTGTGTGTGTGTGTGTGTGTGTGTGTGTGTGTGTGTGTGGACAGGAAAGCTCAGCTGTTAAAGGCTTTAAATCAGACATCAGAAGCTTCCAAAGTCTTGCAGCGTCTACAGCAGCTGTGTGAGAAGAACAAGAACACAGAGTTGATCATCAGGTGTGTGTGTGTGTGTGTGTGTGTGTGTGTAAATGTAATATAAATATTGTGTGTGTGCATAAATGTGTGTGTATAAATGTAATATAAATAGTGTGTGTGTGTGTGTGTGTTACAGGGTGATGTTGGCCACAGCAGAGCTGCACTGGGACTCGTGTGGATTTTCGGCGGCTCTCCCGCTCCTGCTAAAGGCTTTAGCGCTCACACGCCAACACAACCTGCAGAGACTCGAGTGTAAAACTATACTGCACCTCGCTTACACACAGGTACACACACACACACACACACACACACACACACAATTAATTAAAAAAATTATCTGCTTCTTCTCAGTAATTAAGTTTCATGTGGTATTATTGAATAATGCTGAGCTGTGTGTGTGTGTGTGTGTGTGTGTGTGTGTGTGTGTGTGTGTGTGTGTAGCTGATGTTGGGGATCCCGGAGCAGGCTCTCTCGCTGGTGTGTGGTGTGTTGGAGTGTGTGTTAGCCCACGGTGCGCTGATGGATAAAGCTAAAGCTCTGCTGCTGATGGCTCGGTGTCAAGTGGCTCTGACTGCATCTGCCTCAGAGGAACACCGACTCACCGGTGTGTGCGTGTGTGCGTGTGTGCGTGTGTGTGTGTGTGTGTGTGTGTGTGTGTGTGTGTGAGAGAGAGTTCACTTTGCTATTATCAATGTTATTAAACCAACAGCTATGTTTTTGCTTTATAGGACTTTATGGATGGACTTTATTATTGACGGTGTGTGTGTGTGTGTGTGTGTGTGTGTGTGTGTGTGTGTAGCTGTAGAGGCAGCGGTACACACTCTGGATGAGGCTGGGTTTTATTTCTCTCAGCTGGACTGTAAGCAGCGTCTGCGTGATGTTTATTATCTGCAGTCTCGGCTACACCACACGCTGGGAAACTCGGCCGAGCGCAACAAGTGTGCACTGATGTTCCGCATGCTGAACCAGGAGCTGCTGCACGCCCCGGCCACGCCCACCCACCACCTCTAACACACACACACACACACGCCCCGGGCACGCCCACCCACCACCTCTAACACACACACACACACACGCCCCGGCCACACCCACTCACCACCTCTAACACACACACACACACACACACACGCCCCGGCCACGCCCACCCACCACCTCTAACACACACACACACACACACACACACATAGTTTTTTAATAAGACAGAACACACTTGTCCCATGTTTAAAATTCATCCNTCACGCCCCGGTCTCGCCCACACACCCACTCTCACACACACACACACACACGCCCCGGGCACGCCCACCCACCACCTCTAACACACACACACACACGCCCCGGGCACGCCCACCCACCACCTCTAACACACACACATGCCCTGGCCACGCCCACCCACCACCTCTAACACACACACACACACACATGCCCCGGCCACGCCCACTCACCACCTCTAACACACACACATACACGCCCCGGCCACGCCCACTCACCACCTCTAACACACACACGCCCCGGCCACGCCCACCCACCACCTCTAACACACACACATGCCCTGGCCACGCCCACCCACTACCTCTAACACACACACGCCCCGGCCACGCCAACCCACCATTTCTAACACACACACGCCCCGGCCACGCCCACCCACCACCTCGAACACACACACAACACAAATCTGTAGTGATAAATGATAAACAAAGTGTTTGAATATAAACAAGTGTGTGTGTTTTTGTTTGTGTGAATAACTAGCAGAACATTTCACTATGGGGGGAAAAGATTTCTGTCCATTACATTTTTGTTTATTCGTTTATGAAAAGCTTTTTATTTCCCTAAACAGAATACTAGTTGGTAACCCAAAAAAAAAGAAATAATGTACAGTATAAAAACCAATCCAGTGTGTAAAAATCACAATGAAAGTTTATTAATTAAACTAATACATTCATATAAAAGTGAAATAAGTAGTTAAAAACATTAACATGTATAATATAAACATATAAAAAATTAAATTCCATAAATTATATTTTCGTATTTAGCTTTAAAACTACTAAATATTTCACTTTCATATTAATATTAGTTTATTATATTTCCATTGTGATTTTTGCACACTGTGGAGTATTTTCTTTATAAGTAATGAAAATAAGAAATAGGAAGTTAGAAACAAAACAACACCGTTGTAAAGTCAGTGTGTAAATAATGAGGTAGAGGTTTTATTCGAGTGAAATAAATTAAATGAGGGACTGAAGATGGAGATGTTGAGAAGCACTGAGGGAGGTTTTCTCCACGTGGCTGGAGATCCTGAAGCCTGTTTTTCTCCAAGCTGTAATCTGAGAGCTGGTGTCCACCTCCTCCACACATCTGCACTCCTCCATCCCTCATCCCTCCATCTTCAGCTTCAGCTTCACTCCTCCAACATGGAGGCTCTGGGTGGATATCCGAGCAAACCTTCCAGCTCCAGAGCCCGGGTCGTGTCCCTCATCCTCACCGTGACTCTGTGCATCTCCTCGCTTTATCTCCTGCATGCAAAGCTCTTCAGGACCCGCAAATACGTGGACTTTTACTCTTTCCAAGTCAAAGACACCAAAGGCAGAAGCGTCTCACTGGACAAATATCGGGGGAAAGTAAGTCTCACTACTCAACAGATCAGCAGGCTTTGCTTTATTACATTATTTTGAGCTCAGTTCTCAGTGTTTTGCGCTTTTCTTGGTGAATAAAAGCGCTAAAATCGTGGACACTCCTCTCCTGCAGGACTTCACTCACTACAGCCACGAAGACAACTTAGACATGACTCTCTAATGTGAATCACTTCACTGATCCGATTCTCACTTAACCAAAGCTAGCAAATTTTGATTCAGTACGCAGATATTATCGATAATATTGTATATTCGATACTACATAACTCAACTACTTATTTTTACCTAATATTAAACAGCAAAAACAAAAAAGTCGAAACATTTACAGCGTTTTCGTTAATAGTTTAGCGAATCAATTTATCCGAATCATTCTGAGGAGTCATTTAAAAAGACTCGTTCTTAGCTACATGGCTGTTGAGTTTTCTTTTGATCCACTGAAAAAAACGCAAAAATGATGTGTTTTTATGTGTTTCAGAAACACTTCACTTTGTGAATTTTATTCGAAATAATTTAGTGGAGAGATATCGTCATTTTTTTCAGTCAGCAATACTGTATAACAGCACTGGGGCTCAAGTTAGCATGTAGCTAATTCGTGTCTACCTGAATTCCGACAAATCCCCCCTCCTGCGTTGTGATTCGCTGTAGTTTCTCGTATTCTGTTCTCTGATAGGTTACCTACACGCGCGTGTGAATTATTAGCCAATCGTAGAGAAGCAGAAGTGATTTTTGGAAGGCGGATGGGAAATACAATGTAATTCATCAAACGCTGTCTCCGTTTCTTTATGAACGTTAAAATGACAAAATGTATATTTTGAGGTAGTATAAGCACTCTCTGGTGATATTTGGCTATGAGAGATAGTTTTGGTGTAAAAGTGACATTTATTAATGAAAATATGTGCTTTACTCTGTAGTTGCAACTCAAATCCCTGAGGTAAAAATCCTGAGGTAAACTACAGGGAAGCCATTTTTGTTTTCCTTCAGGACAGTTTTTCCCTTAGAGGCTCTGAAATCTAATGAGCTCTCAGTGTTTATAAGTGAAGTTTTTAACATGAATAACATAAGAAGTGTGCTAATGAATTTCAGCTGTCTCTGTTATATACAATGTGCGCTAAGTAAGTAATAAAACAGCATGCTGTTATTGGAAAATAAACATCGACTGCATAGTGTGATGAAGTGGAGTTACTGTTGAGTTTATTTTTTCCTGTAACAGCACATGCTTAAATGTTTTATTCCTTAATTGATCACAATTTTTGTTTATTGAAATAAATTAAAACCTACATTTTATCTGTTTACGGTTACATTTAATGTCATGGAATGTCTAAGAAGTTAGTTCCTGTTCTCACTTACGTTATAGCAGCTATAAAAAGATGTTTCCTCACCTGCCTCTCTTTATTCTCTCTCCAAGTTCATAAGACAAAACCTTTTTTGTTGTTACAGAGAATATATAATCTTATCTGTCCTGAAGATGGTAGAAAACGTAGTTACAGCTTTACATCTGATTGTTACAAAGCGCTGACACTGGAGACTCCTTCCATAAATGTTACATAAACATCTTCTTAAAGAAATAAAATCAACATATTGTTCACCATATAGCAATTACACCTTTAATCCGTTTACGTGGAGAGTGCACTGTACAAGTCCCCGTGAATGAGTTGTTACTATAGAAACAATAACGTTGGACTGATACAACAAGGTACGTCCTGATAATCAATTATACAATATAATGTAATATTCAGCAATAATATTTCTGGAAAAAAAATGAAGAGGTAGTGCTGTTTTGTTGTCTGTAAATAAGCGTAAACACCTCTGTCCTGAAGATGTCCGAAAACTTTAGTTTTGCAAAGTTACCATTATACCTCTGACTGTTACAAAGCACTGACACTGGAGACTCCTTCAATAAATGTTAAATAAACCTCAGAAAACTTCACATAGCAAAAAATTTTTAAGATCTGTTTATTATTAGTGGAGCATCTGTTTATGTGAATCAGCTGTTACTATAGAAACAATAATGTATTAGAACGAGCGCATTAATAAAAACCTGTGATTTGCAGCTGCATTACTGTCAGAGCTGCTGTTCTAGAAAATTAATCAACACCTGGTGACCAATCACGATCCAGAATTCAGCAGCACTGTGTTGTAACACCGCTGGATAACTGTGTGCTGTGGTTTCAGGTGTCTCTGGTTGTAAACGTGGCGAGTCACAGTGAACAGACTGAACAGAATTACCGAGACCTGCAGGAGCTGCACCGGGCTCTCGGGTCGACTCACTTCACCGTGTTGGCTTTCCCATGTGCACAGTACGGAGACACAGAACCGGGGACGGGCCGAGATGCAGAGGCTTTTGCCAGGTCCAACTACGCCGTCACTTTCCCCTTCTTCAACATGATAAAAATCATGGGGTCAGAGGCGGAGCCAGCCTTCAGATTCCTCACAGGTAAAAAAACAAAAAAACAAAACACAGTTACAGACACAACCTGAAGAACCTGTACGCTAAAACACTCAAAACCTGCATGGATGATTATCTGTTTCATTTGCACTGATGTTGTTTTAATGTTCTTTAATACAAGTGTTTAGTAGTTTTAATTCCAGGTTAATTTAGTTCATTAATGCTCATTAATGTTTCTGCTTGGCTGTCAGGTATATACGTGGCCTAAAATGTAATCGCATTCCAGGAACAATGATCTAACCATGCTGGAATGTAACGATGGCAACAATTGGAAAGATTGGTTTTTGTCTGCATTTACATTTCGATATTGTGCTACTAATAAAGAAGAATAAGAAAGAGGATTTATTCATTGGCTAAAACATGCAGAAATCTTTAAATGAACTGTGACAAGGATGGGGTGAGTAATTAACACTGAGACGTAGTAATTAACAGTAACCTGTGATGAAAGTGTAGATTTCGTAGTAATTAATGTGATTTCTTTAAGGACCACGCCCAAATATGCAAATAAGCAATATGCAAATGAGCCATCTGGCCAGTTGTAAGGCATGTTTAATTATTCGCTTACGAAATTTCCTCTACTGTCTGACTGACGCACAGATTCGGTTCGACAAATACCAAAGTGGAACTTCTGGAAGTTTCTGGTCAGTGCTGAGGGTCAAGTCCTGCGGGTGTGGAAGCCGGAGGAACCGATGGAGGAAATCAGGAAGGAAGTGACGGCTCTCGTACGGGAAATCATACTGAAGAAGAGACATGAGCTCTGAGAGAGGTTCTGTATGCTGAGGTGGAAAACGTCTGAGGGTTCTGAGAGGATCAATGCCTCAGCGTGGAGCTGGAGCAGCACAGAGAACTCTACATGTGGTATTGAAGTGTGTGTGTGTGTGTGTGTGTGTGTGTGTGTGTGTGTGTGTGTGTGTGTGTGTGTGTTTGAAAGGTGAACTTGTGATGAGTGAAGTGTGAAATCTCAGGGCGTTCGCTGTGACCAACCACATCCGCCAATCACGATGTTTCTAAATGTCACATATTTAATGCAATTTCTGTTCATTTGTCAGTTTCATCTCGATTTTATTGAATGCACAACCACTTTGATCAGAGATTTCAGTTTGTTAATAAAAGAAATAAATGAAAAATATTAGAATGTGTCATTGCAGTAAAATACTTGTAAAAAAAAAAATTCCACATCCAACAAAGTTTAAACGACATAAAATGCTCAAACAGCTGAACTCACAGTGCTAATGGGCGTGGCCTATTACAAAACCTAAAAATTGTGACATCATTGAATAAACAGTGTGTATTTTGTTTATTTTGTTTTCCCATGTTGGAGTAAAAGGAGTATCAAATACTTATACAGCTACAGTTTACAGAGACATGACATCTTTGTAGATTATGATTTAAACCACGTGTGCTTTTAATATTTCATTGGATTTGGAGTTTACACTTTACTCACAGACATGAGTGAAAAAATTGAGAATAAAACAAGCGCAGGAATGTGACGTTTCACCGCCTGTGGAATGACCTGCTGGCTAAAATGGAATCAGATGAAGTCGTAATGATGTGACGTGACGTGAATTGTCCTTTAGTCCCTCAACACTGTTGGGTTAATCCACCAAATTCCACCTCACACACCAGACTAAATCTTTCCAACACATCACTACTTAAATAGCATCGAACGTCAAAAAAACTTCGAATCATGCTACATTAAACACATCTACACACTTCCTGCAGACCCCACTGTTTAATCTCCTAACAAAATCTCCAAAATAAAGAGGCATAGTGATCCTTGAAGACAAATCTCATTCACACACCAGAGACATTATAATAAACATCTCCATCAGCAGCAGAGCCACAGCCATTGCAAATATGTCCTGCTTCTCCGGTTATAATTGGTGCTAACTCTAATACAGTTATTAGCTCACAGATTTTTCTCTATTCACATTCCTGTACCAACGTTTTCCTAATCATTAAGTCAGCACAAAGCAATTACAGGACTTAATCATAAGAGAATGGGCATCCTTCCTGGAGATAAATGGTTCTCCACAAACTCCACTAACACTGCTGTGGGAAATCCAGTGAACATGCACAAAAAAAAAATACTCCATTTCTACTACAAAATAAAACCATTAAATATAGTAATGACTTTGGAGAAAAATTCTAGTTAACTTCGTTAAATGGAATCAAGAAAAAACAACAAAGCAAAAACCACACAAAGAAGATTAGTATAGATAAATATGTAGAACCTTCTGTACACTCATCACACAAAGCCCTGGTGTCAGAAGATATCAGCATCTCCCAGGGGTAGAAAAACGAGAGAAACTCTACTTCTATAAAACTGTCTTATTCAGTTAAAATGTATAAGTAGAAAAACAAAACTATTTACATTTAAAGATACTCAATTACTCTAAGTAAGAGTAAAAAAAAAAAATTTAACAGGTGAAAAAAAGCTCATCACAGGCTCATCATTCCCGATCACTAAGCAGTCATTCGTAAGGAAAATATTACGCTAACACGGAAATTAACTAGCTAATTTACAAAACTTAACTAGCTGATTTAACAAACTTACGGTTAACTTAACATACTTTTTTAGATGTAATGAGAAATTTTAAAGAGCGATATTTCATTTTTACATGGGAGCCAAATGAAACATCTCATTCGCTCCAGCAAAAGATAATATCTCACTAAGAAACAGCTCGAACTTGTTACCGTCGCCACCAACATTATTTGTCTTTGCTGTGACCTTTACCATGCTTGGATCAATTCCAAAATATAATCAGTTTATCCACTGGATGTGATGATAATTCCATATGAATCTACTCATTCTCGAGGTATTGTGGTAAGGAGAATCTCAGATAAACCGACAGACAACCTGAAAAAAACAAGGCCTCCATCACCTAACAGTGCATGTGTAAAAAAATAGAAATAAAAGAATATTAAAGCATCTGTAATTTGTAACAAGCACTCTGAAGGTCAGAACGAAGTCCAAGTATCCAATTTCAACAATGCTTGAGTAAAATACAAATCTTTTAAAATGAGTACTCAAGTACTGTAACAAAGTACGATTACTCATGTATTTTCCATCCCTGGTGCCTCCTCAACAATATCAATCTACCAAAGCTCACTGAGGAAGGAACAAATATCCTCAACAACCCAACAGAACCGGAAGAGATCTCTCATGTCCTTCAGCATAAAGCACCAGGACTCCGACTGGGTCTTAAATCTGTTGTACTTCTTAGTGTTTGTTTTCACAGTTTTATTAGTTTGTATTTTTCTTTCCTATGAGACCTCACTTTGTGAAGCATCTAAATAAGTAACAAATTCTTTCATGAATTCTATAACGAATCTTTCACAGTGTTAATCAGAAGGTCCATGGATCTCTCCACCGTACGGAAGATGGGGTAGATCTTGTCTCCGGGTTCCAGCTTCATGTCTTTGAAGGTGTAGATTTGATCTTTGGTCTCTCCGTTGTAAAACGTAACCCACTTCTCGTCAACATCCACACACACACCTAACACTTGGGGCACAGAGTTGATGGGAAGTCGGACCACGTGATTTTCCAGGGCCGAGAATGAGAGCCAGTAGTGGAAGATGCACCAGTAGCCCTGAAAGGGAGCGAAGGCGAAACGACCGTTCCTCCGCGCAGAACTCTTCATCACGCCGATCGTAAACTCCTTATTCACCTCCACCTGCAACACACATGCTCAGTTACTATAGTGCTCATAGCCTGCTAATCTGATAAGAGACTGTAGTAGTAAATTTATATTTTACTCTAAACAATTATTTTACATCCTGGGAAAGACTGAGGAGCAATGTTGCACAAAGTCATTTGAGGGGAAAGTAGCAGGCTAAAAAAAAAACCAAAAAAAAACACCATTAGAAGTCACCAGATGACGACACAAGCCCTATTCGGACAGGATGAAATGTACATGTGGTTCTGGGGTAATTTTCTATTTTACAGGAGCTCCTCTGTGATTTTAATCCTGTACGTATCAGCCATGTCAGTGTTTTTCTCCTCTGAGAGAATAACAGCTCGAATTACCTACTGGGTTTTGCCAAACTCATCGGACGTCTGATCATTTTATGGTCCGGGACCTGCTGTAATTATGAGTGCAGGTGTGCACGTACCTGCCAGTAATGTCGTCCTGAGCTGAAGCCGTTTTTAGCGAGCACACATTCCCACCTGTCGAACCTCTGAGGCCCAGGATTGACTTTAGATTTTTGGCCCATTCGCACTCGTTTGCCGTCGGGGGAGAGGACGAGTGTGCGGTGAGCTGTCTCTGGATCCAAAATCACATTGGCTGGGAGGAGAGAAGTTCCTTCTTCATTTATCCATATTTATTTCTCTCTGTATGTAAACAGTATTTGATCATTTCTCTCTCACCTGCTGTGGGTGTTTTTTCTTTACAGATGTACGCAGGAAGCTTCGGCATGCTGCTGCCGTGTTTCAAGGAGTTTATTTCCTTTCTCAGCAACCGGTTCTCCTCCTTCATGTCAGTGATCATCTGCTTCAGCTTAGCATTCTCCTTATATACATCCAGATCTTCGGTCACCTCCACCATCTGGTGTCCTTTCATCACTTTGTATTTGTAGTGATCCCTACCGTGCTTCTCGCAGAAGGAACGAACGCAAGTCAAGCACGACTTCAGGGCTTTTAATTTCGTTCCTTTGCACAAGTCGCACGCCACATCGCCAGGTCCTGCCAACTGAGGACTCATCCCCTTTTCTCTACTGACGGATGAAGTGGAGAAGCCTGACGAGGAAGCTATCCCAGAGTCTTTGCTATTCACTTCTGAGGGTGACCTGAAAACGAAAGATTAAATCATTCATTGGATAATTGTTTAATCCGTTTTATTTATTGTTTTTCAACTAAAGGTGGAACTATATATATATAGATAGTATTTTATAAGAATATAGGTAAAGCATAGAGTACGCATGATGACTTACCTTGTGTCACACTCATCCAACTCACTACAACTCGAAAGTACCGAATGCACACTGCTTCTGTATAGCATAACAATGAATTCGTGTTAATTGCTGCAAAGTGTTGTGGTAATTCAGCACATTACTAAACATTATATAGAACATGACTTTAATCTCAGATTTTACGGCTGTCTCTCTTGGACCTACATGAGCTGAATCCTGATGATAATTAAATACTGACTTTTTTTTATTAGCCAAAATATCATAAGCACAATTGTTATGGTATTTTGTGGTCTTTTAAGATGATTCCTCATATAATAAACTCTGTGTGTTTCCGTGTCAGATTACACGATGAAGATCCTCTAACGATAGACCTGCTATTAAAGAAACTCACTCCGTTCTGCTCATGTCATCGATCGGCGTGGTCCAGAAATCAGCTCATGCAGAAAACGGGCTCACATAAACACACACATTCTTCACAGTGAGCTCGAAGTAATGAGGAGATTTAACAT
>JAKKZN010000008.1:25735094-25743243 GCA_033441825.1 Pangasius elongatus | reverse complement strand
TTGTGGGTATTTTTGGGCGATGGGCTTAAACTTTTGATCAGCTGATGAACAGCCTGTTTGAGTTTAAATGCAGTTTTTAATAAATCTCTGTTTTTTTGTCTCTTGCTCCTTTTTCTTCTTTTGACATCTGACAGGTTATCACCCTGAAGCTGATTATTTTCCTGTAACAGCAAGACCCCAAGTGTTTTATTCCTCTTACACCACAGCAATCGGTCAACAATTACATTTTTTATTTATTAATAAACAGCGCATTATACATTTTATCCATTCAGTGAGTTCCTGTTGTCAGTTATGTTTATAGCAGCTATAAACAGTCGTTCCCTCACCAGCCTCTCTTTTTTCTCAGTCTTGAAGCTAATAAGACAAAAAAAAGTCGCAGCTTGTTATGTTACTGAGAAACCGCAAGCCTAAGAACCGTAATCAGAATCCAGAATTCAGCAGTGCTGTGGTGTAATCACGATTATTATAATCACAAAACGTTTATCATCTTCTACAATAATATCACAAAATTACTGCCTATATTACTATAACACTTTTCCTCCCTAATCACCGACGAGCAGCATTGTCTCAATATTACAAACATCACTCATGGTAATGAGTTTTATGCCCGAGTGTTGGACATGTGAAACATTTGTGAATATTATTCTGGATATTTTAGTGAACTTTCTGCTTCCTTTTTAACTTGTTTGATATTTTCCACAAATCAGAACAAGAACACAGTGAAATCCTGCTACACATCAAAATTTTTCAATTCAGTTTTATTTGTAGAGCGCTTTTAATAACAGACATTTTCACAAAGCAGCTTTACAGAAATATATAAATTCCTGATATAAATTTGACATTTATAAATTTATCCCTAATGAGCGAGTCAGAGGCGATGGTGGTGAGGGAAAACTCCCTGAGACTTCATGAGGAAGAAACCTTGAGAGGAACCAGAGTCTAAAGGGAACCCGTCCTCATCTGGGTGACGGAGAGCGCGAGTATAAATCATTCCCTCTGTAACTGTGTGCTACACGGACAATAGTGCAGTTGTGTAACCAGGAAATTCATCACAGTTTCACATGAAGGCTGTTTTGTTTATCAAATGTTCACTGATGGAGAGTTGAGTGCAAAACTGTTCTTGGGAATTGTAGTCCTAAAGCCATCATAGCAACTGCAGTCCAAAGCCATCTTCATGGTTTCTAAGTGGCTCCATCCTCAGTAATCTCAGTGATCTTCAGGCTGTGAGTGTTGGAGGCCCTCAGCATCAGCGAGTGATATTCAGGTGATGAGAACTCCAACCAGAAGCAGGGCATCAGGATGGATCAGGCAGGTCCGGAGAGCAGAAGGAGCCAGGATCACTGGCATCTCAGGAGTAGCATGTGTAGAAACGTGAAAATGAATTATTCACTGAACACAAGGATTAATTCAGTGTTATAATATTGTTGTACATTATTTATAATAATATTGGTAAAGTATAGGTTAATAATGCTTAAACAATTGCTACAAGGCATGTCCTGATAATCAATTAGATAATTAGCACATAATTGTGATATTTAGCACTCACAATATCGTTAATGTGAATAATAATCCTGAAAAAATGAAGAGGTAGTGATGCTGTGCTCACTGAGTCTGCAAATATATTCATAAAATGTATTCTTATTCTTATTAATACTGCTACAACAACAAATAATACTACTTGTAGTAATAATAATAATAATAATAATAATAATAATAATAATAATAATAATGTATTAATTCAGCCACACGGAGGCAGAGTGGCTCCAGAAATATTCATGTTATAATACTGTATGTTTTTTTTAACACTGCTTCATTGAAAGCTCATTCTTGTTACGCATAAAAATTCATTTTAAAAAAAAAGTCTTTATTGATTTTTTTTTCTTTATTGATATGAAAACTGATCTGATGATTCCTCAGGTTCCTCTGTGGTGTGCAGTAAGGAGCTCTGACTGTAACACACACATCATTTTGCGCTGTTTATTCAGCAATTTCATATTTAAAACTAAAATAAAGTGCGTTTTCAAAAAATAACCACCATTAGCACAAGATTTCAATATTCAGTGATTTTATTACTCAAGTGTCGTGTAACAGTCGTATAAATTATTGTTTAATTCACAATTTTCTTACACACACCAGTTAGACACGGAGACGCGTTATACAAACGTACACAGAAACAATAACAATAACCGAACACACAGTTAGTGACTTGATTTAATAGCGTACACCCGATTTTGTCGTGAACGATGATGCCATGCGTTCGGGCTAGGCATGAGCCGATGCTGAACTTTAGTTATGATTGCAATCAATATTGTTTACTGAAATATGCTACGTTTGCGCTACAGGGACACAATCGCTCACTAGCTATTAAAAAAAAAACGCTGACTAGCATAGCTAGCTAGCTAACTATCGCTATCTAGCAAGTTCTATATGTTAACTGTGTGGTAACATTACATTAGTTAGCTAAAAATGTCATCCTGGGAACAACATATAGCAGTCTACAAACACTAATATGACTTGTAATCATAATGAAACATTAGTTATTGTAGTTATTGGTTATATTATTGTGTTCAGTGTAGTAAGTTTAAAACGTGACACACGTGACGTTCAAATGGCAAAATTCAACAGATCACTATTGCTAGGCAAGTAAGCAGCATGAACACTGAATTATAACACACTGTTATTTAGCTAAAAACAAGGCTAATGACTTACCTAGCCCTTAAGTATTTAAAATATGGACAATGTAAAGACAGAGTGACCGTGGAAACAAGACAGTATTATCTGAAACATCAACATTTACCTCAGATGTGATGATAAATAACACTTAGCTTTGATCGCTAACTAGATTCTCCTCATGCTAACTACAGGATGCAACAGATATTTTCTTTGGAAAAAAAAAAAACAATGAAGCCCCACTAAGGCACCATTTTCCCAAACTGAATGAAAGGGGAGTGATAATATTTTGAGGTATCCATGCTAACAATATTATATATATATATATATATATATATATATATATATGTCAAAAATGGCAATATAGCAGACTATCGACGCATGTCTAGCTAGCGGCAGCGTAGCAAGAAGGTCGAAACTGAGGTGGGTTACAGCTCAGGTGTGTCACTACACGGGTTACACGACTGTTTTTATTGATCCCACAACAGTGTCGTTATTTTTAGGGTCAGGGCTTCGATAAATAAGATTCAATAAATAAAATTCACTCAGCTGAGAGGCTAAGCCATCTAACGCTAACAACCTTCTTATTGTGAGTAAATGTTTTAGCGTGTTGACATTTGACCAAAAATGAAATGGTTCCAATGTCTGATTTACCTCAAAGTCCAATTTACCTCAGTGTTCTAAACATCAATGTCTGATTTACCTCAGAATCAGATGCCACAAGGGTTAGAAGTGCTAACAGCTCCAGTGCAAAAGCAAAGAAACTTCGGACACTAAACACGGCTGATCGATTGCATGTGTGTGATGTTTAAAGTTTTGTGGATGTTTTATTTTAAGCTCGCAGAATTATTTTTGCTGCTTGAGTCCTGTGAAAGGACAAACTGAGTCTCCAACTACACGAGGACAGGAGACTCAACACCACAGGACCGACACTAGCACAGTACGACTAATCACAGACGCACACACAACGTTAAAACAACGTTACACCAGTACACATATATACACACACGTATACACACAGTGGAAAAGACAACACACTATATCACAGGAATATTATAGTTTTATCATCGTTTACAGTCTGTTTATTCCCAAACGACTCTGTGTGTGTGTGTGTGTGTGTGTGTGTGTGTAATATTGGAATAAAAAAAAAAAAACAGCTTCTCATACACGCTAATACGCTACGAGTATTTCACATTGACATTAAATAAAATTAGCCTTTACAATAAATGGCTAAAATGTGCAAAAAACCTCTTTAAAGGGTTGAAATGGCTACAGGAAGTAGCGAAAACTGGAGCTCCAGTCACACTAGTCATGCTAGCCCTTCTTGTCTTAGCCAAGTGAGTGAAATGCTAATTGCTAACAGTAGGCTAATATAGGAAGTGGTAGACTGGATTAAAGTGACTAACTGCTAACATGTTTATTACGTTGTTAGCACTGTTGATTTAGTAAGCCATGGTTAACATAGAGCCTTAATACCTTATACAGTGATGCTAAAATTAGCCGAGGAGCTATGTAGGCTAATTTGATGTATTATGTTAATCTGAAAAAGTCACACATTAGCATAAAGATGATATTTGTTAGCAGTATTAGTGAACACAGGCATGATGAGAGACTGTTAGCGGTTCACACTCTGTGCTAGCAAAGCCTTGACAAAAAGGAACACATTACAATATTATATATATATATATATAAACTTTTTTTTTTTAGCATTATTCGCAGATACATGTCGCTAAGTGACGACCGGACGTCTAGGGAAAAAAAAAGTCTTGACGTAGCAGTTTTGTCAGCGTTCACGTGACGGGTTTGTTGAGCTGCTCTCATGGCTTTTGTTGGAAGATTAGCAAAGAACACAGTGGTGTTTAGTGATGTTAGCGACAATGTGTGGCAGCGGCAGTGTGTGCCAAATCTCACCACACACACACACACACACACACACACACACACACATAAACACACATATCAGTACTCCACCACTCCATAGCTAAACGTTTGGGCTCCTTGTTTAGAAACACCTTGAGGACACTAATCAGCTAATCAAGCTAATCAAGCTAAGCTGATCCATTCTTTCTGGATTTTTCTGGATCTTTCATTGGTATTTATTTATTTATTTATTTAAATTGTGTGTAGAAGAAAGCGACGCCTCTGAATCTTCTCACAGTCCCGCCAAAGAACCAATGAACAGCCCTTCCCCAGCACCAAGGAGCAGGAGCATCGACTGCTAAAACGGTGAGTGTGTGGCTGATTTTTTTTACGCTAATCAAGCCCTGTGTCGTTTTTCTTGCCGCCGTTTGACTTCCTGTGCGAATGTGATGGTGCTGGATCACAATAAAGCCACGATGGGGAACAGGGAAACTCATGGAGCGACGACAAGTGGTTCAGAGAGGCGGCATCTGTCCCTCCGTCCCTCCGTCTTCCTCAAATTCGTCTCTACGTCCTCAGTGATGGGTAACGCTAAAGGTCAAAGGTTAGCTTCACCTCTCGCAATAGTTCAAGGTGAAACTTCCAGAACTTTTCTGCTCTACGATGCTCCACTGCTCCACATCTAGCTTGTCGTCCATCTCATCTTCGTCTTCGTCCTCTTCTTCGTCTTCCTCGTAAAGGCTCGCTTCCTCGATGGAGCTCTCCATACGGTAGCAATATGGCTGTCCCTCTGTGTACTCGTAAATGGTGGGCAAACTGCTCTTTAAGCTGCAGCGCCGCCTCAGCGCCACCAGGAGGGGCTGTAAAGTACCGAAACACGAAACATTAACGTTTTAAAACCGTCAAATTGTCCAAGAAATGTCTAAAATACAACAGCTATGAAAAACAACAGAATCTGCATATGAATATGCATGAATATGCAAATTTGTAAACGCCCCAACTTTGGCTACGTTAGCTGGCCGGTTATCTAACTGCTGGTAAACTAGCACATGTTAGTCGTAACGCAACGTTACCATGACAACAACCATCTTTTCATCAATGTGCCAAGTTAGCTTAGCACACAGGGTCTGTAGCAAACATCACAATGTTCAAGCCTTCATTTTTAAAGTGAAACACTTTTCCGAATTTATGTCCAATTTAATTTATATAAAATAATATGGCGCTGCGTTGACAAATTTTCCCCCAAACTCCAATCTACGGAACTGCGGTTAATATGTTTCGCTATTCTTTTATCTGGATATGTTTTAAAGATTGTAATACAAGCTACCTCAGAAATTCAGTTAGCTACAGATAGCTTATAGCTAGTTAGCTATAAGATAGCCTTACACTGAAGCTAGGTCCCTGATTATGATAATTAATAATATATTAAATAATTGCTGATGAAAAGAAGTCAGTAATCTTAAACCTTTTTTTTGTTTTGTGCTAACAAACAAACAGCAGTTAGCATTAGTTAATAGATGAAGAATATGTATTGTGTATTTTATGAAGATGAAATGTTGATTGGATAAATTAGTTCATTTAAAAAGCAGCAACAGAACCACCTCACTCTGCAGTTAAACTAGGAGCTTTGCTAGCAATGTTAGTGTTTATATAAACCTAAACACTGATACACAGTTACTTTGATGACACACTCATGTTGACATAGCAGGTGTTTGTTAGCAGTGTTGTTACAGGTGTTTGTTAGCAGTGTTGTTACAGGTGTTTATTAGCAGTGTTGTTACAGGTGTTTGTTAGCGATGTTGTTGCAGGTGTTTGTTAGCGGTGTTGTTGCAGGTGTTTGTTAGCCATGTTGTTGCAGGTGTTTGTTAGAGGTGTTGTTGCAGGTGTTTGTTAGCAGTGTTGTTACAGGTGTTTATTAGCAGTGTTGTTACAGGTGTTTGTTAGCGATGTTGTTGCAGATGTTTGTTAGCGGTGTTGTTGCAGGTGTTTGTTAGCAGTGTTGTTGCAGGTGTTTGTTAGCCATGTTGTTGCAGGTGTTTGTTAGCAGTGTTGTTGCAGGTGTTTGTTAGACATGTTGTTACAGGTGTTTGTTAGAGGTGTTGTTGCAGGTGTTTGTTAGCCATGTTGTTGCAGGTGTTTGTTAGCAGTGTTGTTGCAGGTGTTTGTTAGCCATGTTGTTAGAGGTGTTTGTTAGAGGTGTTGTTACAGGTGTTTGTTAGCGGTGTTGGTGTAGGTGTTTGTTAGCCATGTTGTTACAGGTGTTTGTTAGAGGTGTTGTTGCAGGTGTTTGTTAGCGGTGTTGGTGCAGGTGTTTGTTAGCCATGTTGTTGCAGGTGTTTGTTAGCGGTGTTGGTGCAGGTGTTTGTTAGCCATGTTGTTGCAGGTGTTTGTTAGCCATGTTGTTGTTAGCCATGTTGTTACAGGTGTTTGTTAGCCATGTTGTTGCAGGTGTTTGTTAGCCATGTTGTTACAGGTGTTTGTTAGTGGTGGTGCTGTTACCTGAGGCATGGTGAATATGTCCACATTGTTCCCGAGATCGATCCAGGCCAGACATGAGAAACTTTGTGGACTTTTCACGGCCTCGCTCAGGTCCTTCATGATGGACACGGTCAGACGGTTTCCGTTCAGCGCCAGCGTGGTGAGTTTGGGCAAAACACTAAAAACAGGCAACAGGATTCTTAAACCTTCATCCCGCAGCTCGGTAAAGCTCAAATCCACGGATATGACAGCGCCCCCGCTGGTCTGGAGGTAATACGCCACGTGTCGAACGTCCCGCGTGGACAGGGGGATTCCGGAAAGATCCACCGAGTCACTACAGAGCTTTTTCTGAAGAGTCGTTTTCAGCCTGAAGAGAGGAAAAAAGTCGATAATTAGAAAATTATAAATAGCGGTACTGGTAGATTTATTTTCTGGTCCAAAAGTCTAAAATCATTTTTATTTCATCAGTTCTCAGCCAATCGTCTGTAAATTCTACAGCCGTAAATGTAGTAATTCTCTTTAACACAACAGCACGATGATGTCACCTTCCTGTAACGTGAGAAATTTAATATCAAAATAAAGGAAATATTTGGTGCAGTCAAATTGTTTATTTTTTCCATTTTAAGCTAACAGACAAGTAGCTAGCATGAGTTAATAGATTAGAAATGTTGTATTTTAAGAAAATTAAATGTTTATTAGCACCACAGAGTCGATCAATTAGTTAATTTAAAATTGTAGCAGTACTTCACACACTTGAGGAAAATGTAGCTAGTGAAACTAGTTAGTGGACGTGCACTAAGATGATGACTCAGTGAGCGAGTGACGTCCCATCGGTGGCGTGAGTTTATTATTAATGATGTAGACCGTAACGCTGCTCGTGGTCCCGTAGCGTTCTCTGTAATATACGATCTCCTCGATGCTCAGTGTCGAGGTTAAAAGGCAGAGGCTAGTGTGTGTCTGCAGCGTCACTGGCTGCGTCTACATTAATCCCGATAAATTTAAAGACGCATCTTTTTTCTCTACGTTTTGGTCTTCTGTTCACACTGAGAGAGGGCGTTTTTGTCCAGCGGAAACGGAGCTTCCTGAAAACGCTCTCCAAAGTGGATAAATTTGAAAACGCCATTTATGCGCTGTCACGTGG
>JAKKZN010000008.1:25718614-25729994 GCA_033441825.1 Pangasius elongatus | reverse complement strand
CAATAAATTGCCAATCTCTGTTTTTTTGTCTCTTGCTCCTTTTTCTTCTTTTGACATTTTGAAGCAGTTCTTACAACTTGGTTATGATCCAGCAGCACGAAATGCGAATACTTGGAATGTTTCCCCCGGTCTTAAGATTTTGTTCAGGAGTGTGTGTGTATATATATATATACAGTATATAGACGTGTTCACCTGTTCAATCTATAACATTGTCTCTACAGCTCTACAGTTCTGAGGTAAATATCCAGCACTCAGCAGTTAGCTCATTGCTAACAAAAGACAAACACAGAGGCGTCTGTGTTTTTTCCTCACTTTGCAGCTTGAATGCTCAGAGGTCGAACTCCGTCTTCCTGCTTCAGTGGCACTTCGAATTCAGCGTTAGTATTTAGAACAGGAACGTGAATGGAACAGTTCTGAGTGTGTGTGTACATGACAGGAAATCTCTGAGCTGGTCTGGCACATACAGTTGTGGGCGGAGCTTATGCATTGGTGACGTAACCTTACTAACATGTATGGAAATGCAGATGTTCGACACGTGTGTCCGGTGAAGAAGAGCTGAAGAGTGTTTAGAAGTAAGCGCTCTCTCTCTCTCTGGCTGATAATAATACTATGCGAATAAAGGAATGTTTTGCTCTGACTTGGTTTCTGATGCTTGGTGAGAAATCCACAACAGTCTTAGCTTCTCTGCGTGGGCCACAAACTCCATCACATCTGTGAACACCAACTGTGAGTTTCTGCAGTCACCTGAAATCGAAAAGCGCACTGAGGGGAAAACTGCGACAGAAAGTTTACGCCTCCAGCAAACGGATACGCGAGAAGAGAGTCGAGGTAGGAAATTACTTTCCTAGAAGCAAAAAAGGAATTTTTCATTCTTCTCCTGCTATTGAGTGTCTTCGAGAAAACTACAGACGCAGAATGGCAGGCGTAAAAGGGAGGGAATTGTCTGTGCCAGTGAAAGAAATGTATAAAAAATCGAAAGATAAGAAAGTTGTCAGGCTAAATTATGGAATAAATGTGCCAATGGTTTATTTGGTGAGAATGATCATTTAGACCTTAGAACCTTGAAAGAATGTGAACAGATGAAAGAATGATGGGTCCATTTAAGAAAAATGTTTAAAGGTGAACTTGGATATTTTTTCCCTCAGTGGCAGAAAGAAGAATTTAACAGGTGTATAAAATGTTGTAACTAATACAGCGAAAAACAGGAGAATGGAAAATGGATGTGTTTCATAATCTGGCATCTGCTCCCTGTCCAACTTCACCCACCCGTGGTGGAAACCAAGCGGAGAAGAGCGACACTGATCCTGAAATTAAAAATCAGTCACAGGAAGTGGATTCGAGAAAAGCACAGTGAATCTCACTCTCAGTCTCCATCCACACACACCACAGAAAGGAGATGAAGAATCAGATGAAGAAGTGCTGCTCATTGAGGCACTCGCTATGGCCAGGAACGGGAGAAGAGCTGAAGAACGTTAAGGAGAAACGCTCTCTCTCTCTCTCCCTGGCTGATACTCTGTGCGAATAAAGGAATGTTTTGCTCTGACCTGGTTTCCGACTTTCATTTTTGAAGAAAAATCCACAACATGTGTGAAGACGATAAAATGATATAGCGTTTTTGATAGATTCGCTTTGAACAACACTTTCTGTGATCAAGCTCCGCCCCTGATTCGTTCTCACATCTCTACTGGCCAATCACAGTGGAGGTGGGCGGGCATTTCGAATGCTTTGGTTTTAAAGAGCGACTTTTCCAGCTTTCAGGGTTTAGGCTCTTACTTTTCTGCACAGGTTTAGCGCTCATGTTATATTATTTTCCTGCCGATTTGGTCACCAATTAGCATTAGTGAAGGCTAGCACATGCTTATCGTTTTTCTTCTTTTTCAATTTGTTTTTGTTACACACCATGCATGTGACCTTCACCTACAAATAATCGTTGGCTAACTTCCCAGCATTTATGATCTTATTATGGACACTGAGGAGATTTCCGCAGTCCGGTACAGCGCTGTAGGTTTCCTCAGGAGGTGCTGTACTTGCTATGGGTCAGTGTGACACAGATAAGGTCTTACACACTAATAGCATGTACGTTACTCATGGATAGAGCTTCAGTATCTGCGTGTGGGTGGAATGCCAACAAAATCAGACAAGCCCCGACACAGACCACTTCCTGATTAATGCAACAATAAACCAGTGTTTTATTCGGAGCTCAATCGGACTGCTTGTGTTCTTTTCCTGGGACCCGAGTGGGGAAAAATTCAACATTCCATCAATTCTGCTCTTTTACTATCGTTGATTTAGAAGAACTCCTGGAGTGAAAGGATCACTTTCAGCTGGAGGTAAGACCATGTTCTAGTTTTCATGGACCTAAAAATACTGCATATGTGTGGAGTCAAAGTGACTGGAGTCAAAAAAATAAATAAATAAGTAAAAAAGGCAAAAACATCAGAAAACAGACACAAGCAAAGAGAAAGACAGTTAGTGATTTGTAGTTTTCCCTTTTGAGACTGGAAATATCATCAGACTCAAAATAAAAATAAACTAAACTCGGGGTGTTTTTACTTCATAACCGACTTTCTCAGTGAAAATGATTTGGGCGGAGCTACATATAGGTGCACTTTGTTACGTCATGAAGTCACATAACATCCAATAACATCCATGCTAAGAGCCAGCATGCTAAGCTAAAAGCTCACTAACTTAGCTGAAGTTGGTAATGTAGAATGTTATATATTTTAGATAACTGACTAGCAGAGATCATAGGAGGACTTGGGGGCATTTGCCAAATTTGCATATTTATGCATATTTATAGATCCTGATATTTGAGAGCTTGTAGATGATCATCAAAACACACTAAACTGTTTCTCTGTCTCTGCCTGTCTCTGTCTGTCTCTCTGTCTCTGCCTGTCTCTCTGCCTGTCTCTCTGTCTCTGCCTGTCTCTCTGCCTGTCTCTCTGTCTCTGCCTGTCTCTGTCTGTCTCTGCCTGTCTCTGTCTGTCTCTGTCTGTCTCTCTGTCTCTGCCTGTCTCTCTGTCTCTCTGCCTGTCTCTCTGCCTGTCTCTCTGCCTGTCTCTCTGTCTCTGCCTGTCTCTCTGCCTGTCTCTCTGTCTCTGCCTGTCTCCCTGTCTCTCTGTCTCTGCCTGTCTCTGCCTGTCTCTCTGTCTCTGCCTGTCTCTCTGTCTCTGCCTGTCTCTGCCTGTCTCTCTGCCTGTCTCTCTGTCTGTCTCTCTGCCTGTCTCTCTGTCTCTGCCTGTCTCTCTGTGCCACCCCACCCCCAAGTGTAATATAGCAGGGCATTGTGGGTAATTTAGGATATTCAGAGGCTTTATCAGGGCAGCCAAAATTATACACTTACACACACACACACACACACACACACACACACACACACACACACACACACACACACACACACTCAGTGCTATTGATCTGTGCTTTCTGCTTTAACAGCAGTCTGGAGCCGCATCAGTCATAACGTCTGAACCGTTTTCCACAGAAGCATTTAAAAGGTTCTGTTCGTGTGTGTGTGTGTGTGTGTGTGTGTGTGTGTGTGTATGTGTGTGTGTGTGTGTGTGTGATTAATGGAACAGACATAATGAGCTCTAATTCGTTACATTTATCTACAGTCTCACTGCCACAGATTACAACAGCGTTCATGACTTATGACCTCGCTCTGTAACTCGGAGACGGGGAGAGAAACGACAGATTACAGGAAAAAAACCTGGTGGAATCATCGGGACGCTGTGTAACAGAAACATCCTGTCATAAATCCTGAGCAGTTTAAGATCAGATTTTTACAGAATGATATTACAGACGTGAGACTGCACAATACATAGTATTTTGTATTCTGTTATCACAAGATTGGTCTTCATGATACGAATCACAATGGCTGTAATCTGTGAAGGTTTTATTGTGTTCATAGGGGTACTTCACCTGAGCGCACGGACGCATAACGTAAAGGAATCCTAAACTTATTAATTATGATCTAAAATAAACTGTCAAATCTGTTCCTGTACAATGAACTTTGGGTTACTAGTCATGACTAGCTGAAGATTTTGGAAAATTTTTCGCTAACCAGAAACCCAACAACATCTGATCTTCTCCAGAACACAGCCTGCATTTCAGAAGTCCATCACAAACCTGTTAGTTATTCAACCAGCTAATGTAAATCTATTCATTTTCCTTAAGGCACCACTAGGGCTTTACTGAGGGAAGAGAGAGAGAGAGAGGGAAGGAAGGTAAGAACAGCAGAGGGATAAAAAGAAAGTAAAGTAGAAAGGCAGGAAGTTTCACTCCCAGATCCTTATCAAATCACATCCGAAGTACTACATCCCAATCCAAGCTAGTCCAGACATGAGTACGTTCCAGATTCTACCTTCTTAATCAACTGTTACTTATTTGGCATTCTCATGAGAAAGACCAAGTTCTGTGGTTGTGTTTACGCTTGCACTTCCAAGCATTTCTACTTTTCATTGATCCTGGTATTGACCTCAGCAAAAGCGGTTTCCATTTCCGTATCTCTGCCTAGCCTGCATATATCCGTTTGCTTGTGTTATTCCGGTGTCACTCAGATGAGGATGGGTTCCTCTCAAGGTTTCTTCCTCATATCGTCTCAGGGAGTTTTCCCTCACACCGTCAATCTATTCTGAGATCATGCGCATGAGCTGAGGTGACTTGGGTCCACTGTGGAGGAAGTTCTAAAAATGTTCAAACCCCGTAAGCACTTCCGTGTCTTCTAATCCATTCCACTCGACACAGCTAGCACTTCCAGAGAAATACAACAGCAAACCAGACAAGTGTAGAAGATTTTTACTGCAATGGATTGCCTGAACTGCCCCAGTCCGAAGAACACTAACCATCTGCGTACCAAATTAAAGGAGTTCCTGAAGACCATCCTCTTTGTGTCGTAGCCCTCTTAGATTCTGGCGCAACTGCAAACGTAATTTTTCTAACACACTAGCAGATCAGCTCAACATCCATGCTAATCCTCTCACAACTCTTCTCCCAATCCATGCCCTGGATGACAGATTCATAGAGGAGAAGGTTTATTTCTCATATCACTTTCCCTTTAAACTGCATGGTGGGTGCTTTACACAGTGAAAATATTTCCCTATTCAACATCATCTCACTCTCTTCCCAAATAATTCTCTCACTCGCCTGGTTACAGTTACATAACCCTAGCACCGACTGGAAAACTGGAAAAAAAAGAGTAGTCCATGCGGTAGTTCTGATACGATAAAAACTCCAGAGTGTACTCAGTACAGAAAACAGGAGGAGGAGGAGAAGAAGAAGAAGAAGAAGGAGGAGGAGCATGATGATGTGTGCATTAAACATGTGTGTGATTTGTGTAATAAATAAAAGGTTTTATTACCAGGCCTGGGCTTTTCTCCGGCTCATGCTCTGTCTCAGCCACTTCGAGTGCGGTGTCAGGTGATAGATGAGCTGCCTGCAGATTTTATCTGACGACTTCAGCATGTCCGAGTCCTAACGCACAATCACATAATCACGCAATCCCACAAACACACAAACACAGTCCTGTAGTTGTGATGTTGCACTGATTTATTTATTAATGCCTGAATTACCTCTCCATACCAACGGGGGGCAGCAGGGTGTATTCAGTGTCAAAAGCAAACGAAAGAAAAAAAAACAAAAAGATAAGATAAAGCTGCATCACAAATCACACCTCGGTGCTGTAGTATGTTAGTACACTATCGGGAGCAGTAGCATGCGGTGAAACACAATAAAACACTCTAGCCAAGCTACCATCACTCAGCTCGGGGTTTAAAGGTGCAGTCAGTGATTTTGGCAGAACTTTCTGGACTGACAGATCACCTGATTGTCCTGAATAGAAATTATGTGTAATTTCTCTTTTTTAGATACTATATTTACTAACGAGAATTTGGTGTAGTGTTTTAACCTTATGTCTCTTTCTCAGTCTGTCTTTCTATCTGTTTCTCTCTCTCTTTCTATCATTGTTGAATAATTTACATATTGTTTTGATTTAAAAAACACCAATCGCACCTTTAATCAGCTCTGTCGGAGAATTTTGTTGTGAAATATAGCTCATGACATACAACGTTTCAGTTTCTCTTCTTCCATACTGATTTATTCGGATGAACAGCCAATCAGATCGCTACCTTCTCTCATCAGCTTAACGCTAAAACTCCAGATTGACGGGTCAGAGCCGTTAGAGGAGGCAAAATTAGAGTTGAAGATTTTGTCCATATGGCGTGGAGCTGCTGGAGCTGGATCAGTTCCTGAATATTTTACACTCTGAATATTTTACTGCTTTAATATTCCGATCACGCAGCTCTAAGTTTCTCCATTTGATTTGCAGATTTTCAGTCGCAGCGTCAATCAAAGTGTTTTTGTGTGGATGAGGACCTTAATCCAGTCTGCAATCAGAGCAGCACACACACACACACACACACACACACACACACACACACACACACACACACACACACATCCAGACTCTGAGCAGCGACAGACTGAGAAACACCACCATGAGTCAATCCTACAGCGAGTGAATCACCGATTCTCCCCTTGCTTGAGTCCTCTTTTGTTGTAGACATCAGAAACACAACTTACCCAGAATGCATTGCTCTGTTTCTTACTGTGAAACATTTCCCTCACCTTTTTGGGACACTGCATGTCTCGAGCGAGACTCAGCAGCAGCTCGTGAGAAATCGGATCCACCAGGTTGAGGAAAGCAGCGTTTTTGTATAAAATGTCATTCAGGGACGTTCCCTCTAATCCCAGATCCTACAAACACACACACACACACACACACACACACACACACACACACACGTTTCAGTTTTACTAGTCCACCATCATACAAAATATATTACATTTAAACAGCCTAGTACATCTTTTCCACACAACATCCTAACACAAATAACACAACAAATAAAATAACCAAAAATATTAATAATCTAAAATTTGTAGACTTAGAAAGATACACAGGTTGCCAGATCCTCAGTATGACACATTTTTACTAGCTGAAGTGAAGCTGACATAATTATGATTACTATTATATGTCTTAGTTAAAAAAAAGAGCATTATTGCCATGTTATTACAGTCTCATAACGTGGTTAAAATATTGGGAAACCTGTTGCTAGGCAACAGCTAAATATAAACAT
Organism: Pangasius elongatus; assembly: GCA_033441825.1. Taxonomy (NCBI): domain Eukaryota; kingdom Metazoa; phylum Chordata; class Actinopteri; order Siluriformes; family Pangasiidae; genus Pangasius; species Pangasius elongatus. The sequence continues at coordinate 25,722,861 of JAKKZN010000008.1, read as the reverse complement.
AAGCTAGCTAGTGGCTGAGGCTAATGATTTAGTTAGCCACCACAAAGCCAGTTAAGTCATTTATACAGACAGCTGAAGCTTGAAAATGGCACCAAATTGTCGGGAACGTCAACATTTACCTCAGATGTGCTGATAAATTCCTAAAAAAAAAAAGACTCCATATGAGTAAATTTCACTGTAATTTCATGTCGCACCAAACGCTAAGAAATCAGAGAAATGTTTCAAACTATTTGATACGTAATAATTACGTGTTTGAAAACAGGTTTGTGGAGGTTGTTACACATTACAGGTAATACACACCGGTTCTGTCTCACACACACACACACACACACACACACACACACATTCAGTGTTAATGTAAGTCAGTTTTAATAAAAGATTAGAGTTCATATAAAAGACCCTGGAATGTAAACACACACACACACCTCATCTATACTCTCTCTCTCTCTCTCTCTCTCTCTCTCTCTCTCTCTTACACACACACACACACACACACACAAACACACACACACAGCACGGTCTCAGTGAGTTGATTAGAGATGTTGCTCTGTGCCATGAGCTGTCAAACCATCAAAGTAATTAACTACAGAGAGAGAGAGAGAGAGAGAGAGAGAGAGGGAGAGAGAGAGAGAGAGAGAGAGAGAGAGAGAGAGAGAGAGAGGAAGTGTTTATGAATAAACAGTTTGGCTATGGATAGCTAAGCTAGCTAGTTAGCAAGACATTACAAAGTTGTTTAAGGTGCTAGCTGTATATTAGAACAATATTAGCTTAAACTAGACTTGTAATGTCTTGCTAATTAGCAAGTTGTTTCTAGCAAAGTTTTCTTTTAAATGTGCTTTTAAAATTAGCTGCCGACACTCTTAGAAATAAAGGTCAAATCTAGAACCATTATGGGTTCTTTGGTTGTACCTTTGGGCGATCTCTTAAAGGTTCTATGTAGAACCATGTGTCCCTGCATCCCTGTAGTGTTGAATTAACTTGCATAATGCTGAACTTCAAACATCAAACAGATCCCAAGAGTTAACACCCACAGAAGAATTAACACCTACATCATCTTATAAACACCTGAATCTTTAAACGAACTCTTACAGTGTTTAATTAACACCTACATCATTTTATAAACACCTGAATCTTTAAACGAACTCTTACAGTGTTGAATCAACACCTACATCATTTTATAAACACACCTGCAGCGCTGAAATACCTTGTATGGTTTTGAGTTTACTGTTATAGTGTTGAATTAACATGTGTGGTGTTGAATTAACACCTACATCATTTTGCTGCACCTGAAACACTGAATTAACTCTTACAGTGTTGGATGAAAATGAGTATCTCAAACAGCTTCAAATTAACACCAGTCCATCTGGCTGCTGCTTAGAATCAACATCTGCAGTGTTGAATTAACACAAACAGCTGCTGGGAAATCAAATGTACAGCTGCATTAACACTCAGCGACAGCGGGATTTCTAACAGAAGCTGACAGAGTGTTGTGTTAATTCTTACAGTGCTCGTATGTGTTCAAGTGTTAATTTAACATTGTAAGAGTCAAATCAACGTTGTGTGTGTTAATTATACGCACACATTGTGTGATACTTTTGTTAATATATCACTACAAGAAAGCATGTGGGTATGAAACACTTCAAGGTTATTAAGGTAATTTAACACTGTGTTAATTCTAGGCTGTGTGCGTTAATGTTACAGGTGTTGATGTAATGGAATAAGTGTTAGTCCAGTATTGTAGGTGTTCATTTCTGGCTGCAGGTGTTTATGTTTTTGCAGCATTTCCTCCATCCTGCTCACCTTCCATCTGCTGAACACGAGCACAGTGTTAGGTTACATCTGATAGTGTTTGTTATTTGTGTTGTGTTAATGCAACACTGTGAGAGTAAATTCAACACTGCAATACTTCATGTATCACTGTACGAGTGTGTGCGTGTGAGTGTGTGTGCGCGCGCGTGCGCGTGTGTGTGTGTGTGTGTGATGTTGTTTACGGTATTTCCCTCTCCTCACCTTCCTCAGCTGTCTCAGCACGCTCGCGGCCTCCTCCACCTTCCTCTCGCGCAGCAGCTGTTGGATGTCGCGGATCCACGCGACCCGTCTCACGTACGGGCTCTGAGCGCTCGCGCGCAGCCTGTCGGTCCTCAGCAGCATCACGGCGGCCGGGAACGGGGCGCTGGGCTCGCGCTCCCCGCCGCTGTCCGCGCGTTTCCGCCGCCCTCCTCCTCCTCCTCCTCTCCTGCGCGAGCCTCCGCCGCCACCGTCCAGGCTGCTCTGGCGGCTCAGTCTCGAGCCCATGGCTGACTCCGGTACAAACACTGCACGCGCAGATCAGTCCGTTACCCTTCCTCTTCCTCTTCTTATCCGTGCTTCCTCCTGGAGCCGCTGCTCCGGTTTCCACCCGTTATATCACGCATCAAACGCCCCAACACATAAACACCGGACGGCACCGCTACCGCTACAGCTACAGCTACACTGTGCATCCGTGCTCCCGTGCTTCCCGTGCGCGCGTGCATGTGTGTATGGTGTTCAGTAGGTGGGACTCTGAGCACTCTCTCTCTCTGTGCGTGTGTGTGTGTGTGTGTGTGTGTGTGTGTTAAAGCAGCAAAAAATCAAATCCAGTGTGTTCTGAGTTTCACTTTCTTTCAGTCATATGAATATTAAGGTGTTTAATCCACTCTGAGATTTTAACCCCAACAGTGTTTAACCCTCACAGTGTTTATTTATTCTTTAAAGTGTTTATTTAACCCTCATAATCTTTATTTAATCCTAATAGTGTTTAATCCATACAGTGTTTATTAAACTCTTAAAGCACAAAGATAACACCGATAGTGTTTTATATTAGTATTACCACTCTAAATAATATTGTATAATAAAGTGTTTATTGTAAATTATATATTATATAAATTATTTATTATAAAGTGTTTGCTTATTACACAGTGTTTATTTAACCCTTAAAGTGCCGGTGTAACCACTAAAATACAGCACCAACCAACAGATTAACACCAGAATCACTAAAAATTCTATATAAACATATTTTCCGTGTTTCAGGGTGAAAATATCCTCATCAGACTTTTATTTAAGGAGCCAGAACTGCTGATACACAATAATAATCACACATCACAATAATAATAATCACACAGTATATATATCACACAGTATATAGCGTACAGGGCCATATTATCTGCTCTCATTCAGCCAAATGCTTCAAAACTCAGTGGACGAAGCTTCACAGTGCAGATGGACGATGACCTGAAGCAAAAACAAGCCCAGACGTTTTAAGTCAGAGATGTGAAATGTTCTGCAAAGGCCAAGTCAATCACCTGACCTAAATCCCACTGAGCTGAAGGTAAAACTGAAGACGAAACGCCACGAGAACAAGCAGGAAGTGAAGATGGCTTCAGTAAAGACCTGCCAGAACTTCAGCAGGGAAGAAACCCAGTGTCTGGGGATGTGTGAGTTCCAGACTTCAGGCAGTCAGTGACTGGATTTACAACCAAGTATTAAAAATGACAATTTAATTTATGATTATTTTAGTTTGTCCAATTTCATTTGATCCATTAAAAAGAGGGGCTTATAACTCCTATATACTGGTAGACAGCTAAAATAACAAAAACTTGGTTAGTGTCCAAATAGTTATGGACCTGACTGTATATAATAACACATATTCATCACATGTAAGGGATAAAATCATAAGTTCGTTTTCTGGCTGTTAATGATAGTTTACTGTCAGTGTACGAGACTGTAAACAAATGAGCAAATAAACAACCCAGACGCTGATAATTATACTTTTGACTGGCTTTAATTACGGCCTGGACATAATTACAGCCCTAATAACAGAGTTCACGTCGTCACGTTGAGGTATTTTAATTCATAATTGTGCAATCAACACTGATGAATGATTATAACCTAATCTAATATTGATTAATGTGGTAATAAAATAGGAACAATTAAGCAAATCAAGGGAAATTAAGCAAATCAGAGTGTTAATTAACTAACTACTCAATTTACTTAATCAATATGGTAATGTGTAAAATGTGAATAACCACACTAGGGAGGCAGGAAAGTCTAAGGCAATGTATTGTTTATTACAATATATGGCTATATACAGAGCTATTCTGAATCAGTAGGAAAGTCAGCCCTGGGAGACACACACAGAGGTCGGATCGGGGTCAGGCTGGGGCACAGGAGGCCTTCTGCGATACGGATGATAAGCTAGGACAAGGGTATTTAGAAATATGTGGTTAGGG
>JAKKZN010000008.1:25686491-25696491 GCA_033441825.1 Pangasius elongatus | reverse complement strand
TCTGTATAAAACCGCACATTTCATTTTACTGAACTGATATAAATATTGTCTGACTTCAGTTCGTTTTATTTACAATTCCCAAGACCTAAAAAAGTGTGAGTCTGGTCATGAACTGATCATGTGAGACAATCTCCAAATTAGAGTGAAAATTTGTATGACAAAGTGTGAACAGACGTAAAAAACAACTGCAAACAGGAAGTGACCATGAACACGCGCACACACACACACGCGCACACACACACACGCACACACACGGATATAAACGGCAAATTAAGGACGAGAGGAAGAGAACAAGACACAAACAGTCTCTAATGAAATTGTATAGTTAGGCTGTGCATTAGAGAGAAAGAAGATTTTTCTTCTTTTGTGTCTCACACACATCAGTGTGTGTTTAGTGCACAAACGATTCTCTGCTGAACAGATCATGAGCGCAAGGAACTTATTCTGTAATGTATTATTACGGAAAATATTTTATTAAACGTCATCTCATTTTATGATCACGTATTGTTTTTTTAAACTAAGTTTTTTAAAACCATTANCCATTAGATACAAACATCATAATTCATAACAATTTGATGCAAATGTACGTAATAAAGACACACTTGTAGATACGTTTCTAGCCTCATGCATTAGGAGACATGGTTTGTCAGTATCACTAAGATCTTCGTATTGTAAATTTAAATGTGAACTACAGTGTGTTGCATAAGTATTCACCCCCCTGTGAGATCCACAGCTCCGACGGGAGAAGCTGCTCACAGCACAAGCACAGCCTGGACGCTCCACAACTGCACATACGACTTATAGAAAGAGTGCTTGACAAAAGGCAAACATGTGGAAGAGGGTTTCTCTGGTCTGAATGAAACCAAAAGCGAACTGTTTGCAATACATTTGACAGAATCGCAACACTGCTTATTACACCATCCCCACTATGAAGCATGGTGGTGGTAGCATTGTGTTCAGCGACCCCTCTTTATTCTGCCTCTTTGTTGGATTTTTTCCCCTTGGTCTTCATGATGCTGTGTGTTTAGGTATAATCTCTAACACACTCTGGGTTTTTCCAGGAACAGGTGTGTTCATACTGAGCTCATGGGACACTTTAATTGCAATCATAATGCTTACATTTTTATTTGTAAATAATTTTGCAAACTATACTGATGTTTCCCCACTTCAGTGTTAAGAAATACACTTAATTAGGATTATGCAGTAGGTCATGTGTAGCTTCATGATATAAAATCCCATAAAAGTCCATTTCAGTTCCATGAAAGGTTAAGGGGGGTGAATTCTTATGCAACACACTGTATATTATTTTCCACACTCAGGCTTCAGGCCACGCCGCCTACATGTGTCTGAAAGTGTGAAAGAAAGTAATTCAGCTAAACTGGAGGCCATAAACTTGCATTACTTGTTACACTGAACCTGTCTCGGCTGAGTCCAACTGAAAATGTGGACATTTAATATTTGTTCAAAATAGCTGCGATAGAAATGGAGCATGAGGATCTGATTAGAAGTGAAATTCAGCAGAAGTGCTAAAAAACTTGGACAGGAGCCAAAGTTTTGCTCCGTTGCTTGAATGTTCTAGTAGTTTGTGATTCTTAAACACCAAACCCAGAAGAAGATGATGACCCTCCACACCAGTACAGTCACAGTGTGCTCTACAACATACCAGCTAGCTAGACTTAGCCATGAACTTATTTATTTATTTGGTTTGTGCTGAATGTACTTTTCTTCAGTCTTAGATATAATCGCAGTGGTTTTCTTCAGTCTTTGATTTAATATTTGGTTGGCTTTTTCAGGCTTTTCCAATTAAGGTGTTTTCATGGCTGCTGTTGGTGGCGATCGGCGCAAAGCGGATTAAAACTGGAACGCCGGTGTTTATTTCCACCACGCTGAGCTTCACCTTCACCTTCACCTCTTCATCATCTCCTGTTTTGGAGGAAGCTCACCTGGCCTGACTGCTTCAGAGGATTAACCCACAGCTAAATAAACACACCACCACTTCAACTTTTCTGTTTCTGTTGTTTTATATAGTGATTTTATACATGCATACTATGAAAGTGTGAAAGTATAAAATAAAGTATTTCAGAGCATGGATTTCCATTTTTAAATACACTGCACATGTTAATGAGGGTTAGAAATAAAAGCATTTAAAAAGATCATGGATGACATTTTTTGAAAACTTCACACACAGCTCTCCTTAAATTTATATTTATTTAACTCATGTGATTTGCTTGTGCTATTTCTGTCATCACACACAAACACACACATCAGATATACACACATGGGAATACGCCTAAGGGCTCAAACACAAATTCCTCCCCAAAAGCGCACACACACCCACACACACTCACCGGCCGATGCTGGAGCATTTTTGCGAGTCTGAAGCCACAGCTGCTTTCCTGAACATCCCCTTCTGACACTCATTCCGCTCCGGGAACTTGACCGTGCAGATGATGATGAGGATGAGGATGAGCACGATGAAGATCACAGCGAAACACACACCCGCTCGCAGGCGCTCCTTCCTCCTGCGGGGCATGCCTGCGATCTGACACACACTAACACACACAACACACTCCAAATACCCTGCTCAGAAGTCCACCCGGAGGCGGGGGGCGGGAGGTACAAGCCAAACCACGCCCCCTCGTCGCCTACATATGCAAATAAGCAAGAACAGGTAGAATAGTTGTGATTTTTTTTTCCTGTTGTTGTTGTTTGTCCTGTTTTACATATGATGTTAACAAACCACATCACACTGTGACCACACACACACACACACACACACACACACCTGTCTTCTGTTTCTCTCCATCCTTCCTCTTCTTTCCTCTTACACAACCTACAGTACAGAATAAATACCTACAGGGCTCCATTCAGTGTTAGAGTGTTGGATTAACACTTTTCTTTTTCTTTTATTATTATTTTGTACGATTAAAAGTATACACAAAAAGATAAGTAGTAAGAATACAAATACACAGTGCAAATACACAAATAAACAAAGCCTCCACTTAAACAATGTTATAAACGCCTGCAGTTTAATTACTCCTTACAGGACCGATTTAACACCTGCACTGTTGACCATACACAGTACGACGTGCAGTGAAACGCTTTTTACAACCGATCTGGTGACATAAAAACAATGTCTGGTGACATTTACATAAAATAGAATTCAATAGCATGAAGTAGAAAAAGGAAAATATAAAAGATACTGTATAATATAGCAGATATAAAAGATGGAAGGAACAGTATGGACTGTATGAGAAATAAAGTGCAGATGTGTGCAGTAATGCTGTGCAACATCAGCCTGAGGTAGCTGCAGTGAAATAGCTAACATATTGTATATAATAAATATTTATTAATACAGGTATATTAACAGGAATGTAGTGATGTTGGTGTTGTGCAAAACAATCCAAGCTCTAGTCTTAGGTGTTGTCCTGACTGAGGGCTCGAATGGCCTGTGGGAAGAAGCTCCTCCTCGTTCTCTCTGTATTGGCCTTTAGGGAGCGGAAGCACATCCCTGACCGCAACAAAGAGAAGAGTTCGTTGTTAGGGTGGCTGATGTTCTTCACTATCCTGGCCTTGGTCCAGCACTGCTTGCTGTAGATAGACTGCAGGTCAGGGAGCTTAGTGCGGATGCTTCGCTCAGCTGATCGCACCACCCTCTGGAGAGCCGCCTGTCCTGCTTGGTGCTGTTCCCAAACCAGGCTGTGATGCTTCCCGTCAAAATGCTCTTGATGGTGGAGGACTAAAAGCTCCTTGGCACATGAGAGGGCAGTTTAAAGTCTGTTAGGTATCTAAGGTGGTAAAGACGCTGACGGGCCTTATTCACCGGGGTGTTAATGCGACAGGACCATGACAGGTCCTGCATGATGTGAACACTGAGGTACCGGAAAGTGTCCACTCTCTCCACTGGGGCAGCGTTGATCTTACGGGGTGGTAGCTCCTCTCCTGCTTTGTGCTGAAGTCCAATAACAACTCCTTTTGTCTTGCTGATGTTCAGGAGGAGGTTGTTCTCCTGGCACCAGTTCTTAATTAATTCACTGTTAATTAATTCTTACAGTGTTTGATTGAATACAGAATTAACACCTAGATGTTTTTTAATTCATTTTTACAGCATTGGATTGGCATTTACAGTACAGAATGAACTCTGACAAGAATTACTTAATTCTTACAGTGGTAGATGAACACTTACAATACAGAATTAACACCTAGAGAAATTAATGAATTCCGACAGTGTTGGATTAACACTTACAGAACATACTGAACACCTAAGGCATTAAATTAATTCTTACAGTGCTGGATTAACATTATTTGAAATAATTTAAGCCATGAGATTTTTAAGAATGGCTAAAGGCTAGTGTTTCAAATTTGCATATTCATGTTTATTTATGACTTCTGGTATTTTTAATGAGGTTATATGCATACAGACATTTCTAAGCCATTTTGAAGCATCTTTCAAAATATTTAAATACTAGCTTGAATTACAGGTTTAAGTTGAATATGCACTTTTTATGGATATATCTATAATGTTGCTTTTTGTTGTAAATTGATTACAGACTAAGCCCCCAGAGATCTCTTTACCTACATCTCAAGTGATGTACTTTGTTCACTTCAGTAAACAGATACGCTGGTAATACCTGGATGGTGAACTAAAACCACCGAGAAGTGAAACATGGACACCAGCAATTGCATGTGCCAACGCTTCTAATGAGAATCTCAGTAAACCACAAACCCGAAATGGGAATAGGGCATTTAGGGCGGCCATTTTGAATTGTGTGTTTCTGACTACTTAACGACGTGAGGTAACTGTATAGCGCTCTCATTCCCTTTTAGCGCAAAATGTTCGTGTTCGATTTGAGGCATTACTAAACCACAAACATCCTGGCACTTTACATAGTCTAGAGTGTAACAATATAGTGTATGGTTTGAGACAGAAACATATCCAGAAAACAAACTTTTCTACGTTAGTGACGTGTTGTGAGAAGCTAGCGTTCTTAAATGTGACGTGGCACAGGACGTGGTCACGTGCTCAAAACCCGGAAATAGGTCCCTGTAGTAAATGTTAAGCTAAAAAAACATTAACTTTTATCCAATAACAACTAGTTAATCGTAGAGAAATAAAATGTAAATTCGTTCCTAACAGTTTTTACACATAGCTTTGTAGTTCAGCCCGTAAATGCAAACTGCAGTGTAAATAAAAATGGGAATGTGTGTTATTTATGTGTATAAAAACTACAGCCGCCATTTTGATTTAGTTGTTTCCAGCTTGAACGCGCGCCTAGGCGTAAACACAAGTTTACAATATTTAATCTCCGTGTCGTGAAGAACTCATGCTTTTTGTAGCAATTTTAAACATTTGTAAACCAACGTGGTGATATAATGTCAGCAAAGAAAAGACAAGCACACTCCTTTTACTTCTGTTGCATGTTTTACTCCTCACGTCTCTCGGCGGAAAAGTCTCCTGTGCGCGCAGTGCATCATGGGATTTGTGGTTCTTGACCAGGGAGTCGCTCAGTCGCGGATGGTTTCGGTGTCTTCGCAAATGTCTGCGTGTTTTTGCTGCGGTTATGTGCGTTGTTTCTTCATCGCGCAGGCTGCAGGGCGTTAAATACTCGGATTATTAGTGAGAGCACGGCGGATGATCAGAGACAGGGTGTGTAAGGCGGATCTAGTGGTGAATAATCGGGGTTTGTGTTGCACTGCGGGGTTTATTATCCATGCAGCAGCACAGGGCAGGACAGGTGGGCTGACACATCCACTATTCACTCTCTGTTACACTTCATATGCTGTACACTAACGTGTTATTACTGTATTAATACACTCTCACACAGCTGCTTTATTATTATTTATTATCAATGCATTATCATTACTAATCATTGCTGATGATTGTGTGTGTGTGTGTGTGTGTGTGTATACACTCAGACTGCAGAGAATCTGAATCTGTGATCTGTCTCTCTCTCTCTCTTTCTGTGCCTCTCTCTCTGTCCATCAGCTGCCCTGTTAATGGAGGACAAACGACAGAGCTCTGTCCGTACAGCAACTGACCCTGGTAATGATGGAGGGAGAAAGAGTGGGAGAGGGAGGAGGATGGAGTGAAAGTGGAAGAAAAAGATGGTTGGAGTGGTAGAGGGAGGAAGGGATGATAATGATGATGATGAAGGAGGGAGAAATTACAGGGAGAGGAAAGCGGAGAGGGAGAGAAAGTAGGGGAGAACAAGAGAATGGGAAGAGAGAATAATGAAGAGAGAGGGAAAGAGATGGGAATAATGAAGGGAAACAAGTAGAAAAAGGAAAGTGAGGAAAGATAGAGAGAGAGCTAGTGATTGAGAGAGAGGGAGAAAGAAAGAAGGGCAGGAGAAAAGGAAGGGAGAATGTTGGATAGATGAGAAAATGAGGGATAAAGGGAAAAGGTGAAGATAGAGAGTAGAAAAGGGGTGGAGAAAGAAGGAAAAGAGGAGAAGACGGGAATATGGAGAGTGATAGGATGAGAGAAAGAGGAAGCAAAATGGAAAAGGAGGGAATAAAGATGGGAGAGAAAATAAGAGGCTAAGATATAGAAAGATATAAGATAAGAAAGAAATAGGAGGAGAGGAAGAGAGAAAATCAGAAAGGGAAAAAGTGAGAAAGAAGAGACGAAGAAACAGGAAGAGAAAGAGGAGAAAGAATGGAGAGAATTCAGGATAAAGGTCCAAGTGAGAGACAGAATGAGAGGGGCCAGAGAGGGGGAGAGGTAGAAAGAGGGATGATGGAAGAAAGAGGGGGAGAGGAAGAGAAGGAGGAAATAAGTAAGAAAGAAGAGGTGAAGATGGAACAGAGGTGAAAGGGGGAAAGGAGAATGGAGAGAATCTGGGATAAAGGGAAAAGAGAGATGGAAAGAAAGACGTAGAGAAAGAAGGAGTATGGCAGAGAGAGAGTCAGAGCGGAGAGAGGAAGAGAAGAAATGAAAAGGAAGGAAGAAGTGAGCAAAGATGAGAAGCATATGGAAAATTTGGGGTTGGAGAGATAGACAAGGGTATGAGTGTGTGTGTGAGATGGGATGGGGGAGAGAGAGAGGGAGAGAGAGAGAGGGAGAGAGAGAGAGAGAGAGAGTTTTTGAACATGACTCATGGTTTTACACAGTACATTGCGGAGGTGTGCACAACTGAATTTCAAATGCCTCTCCGCAGCTGTGTGTGTGGGTGTGTGTGTGTGTGTGTGTGGGTGTGTGTGTCTGTGTGTGTGTAAGGGAAAGAGAGAGAGAGAGAGAGAGAGAGAGACAGAGGGGAAAAAAAGTGTTCTGTATTAAAGGAGAAATTCAGCCAAAAATGAAACGTCCACACTGTTGCTCGCATGTCACCGAAAATCTTTAGTGTAAATTTCAAACCATTTCCAGTCTCACACACACACACACACACACACACACACACACACACACGTTCTGACATGGTAACATTTCTAAACTTTTGAACGAGTTTAAAATGTAAGTCTCCAGAACGCACGGCATCTCTGCAGCGCTGCAGCTCTGTGCTTTGGCTCAGTTTAGAGCTCAGAACACGCAGCGTGTTTGATTCACTTCCTGCAGTGAGTCGATTCAGAGTCGAATCACTTTCTCACTAGGGTTCACTAGGAAGTAGATCGAGACCACCTCGCTCAGATGCTCTCGGACCAGAGTGTGATCGCTGTGTTCTTCCTAAAGAGCAAACCAAGCTTCCGTTCAAACGGACCAAATGCCGTGTACAGCGGTTGCCATGGTTTCGCCGGTAGTGTCTGGTATGAAAACGAACACGTCTGGGAATATTAGGACCTGCCGACTTCTCGTGATATTTGACATGAACATGGATGTGTATGTGGAGCGTACGTTTGCTGTTCTGTACCCTCCTGCATACGCAAGAACTGGCCCCTGGGGGCCCGGGGGTGGGGGTGGGAAGATCTGCTTGTGGTTGTGATTAGGGACAAAACACAAAGTGATTTTTGCTTTGACTAAGTGGATTTTGGGAGGTGTGTGTACAGAAAAGATTTTTTTAGCCTCCCATCTTGAGTATAAAACTAAAGATGTGGACTTCAAATGCTGTCTCAGCTCATCGATTACATTTGACGATGATGTGAAAGTTTTATTTTTATCCTGTTCCTTTAACAGCGGAGTGTGTGGGTGGTGTAGGAACAGTACTGAGCTGTCAGAGGGGGGCAGGTGTGTGTGTGTGTGTGTGTGTGTGTGTGTGTGTGTGTGTGTGTGTTCTGTCACTCTAAAATGTGTCTTATTCCTCCTCCAGGTGCGCTGTGGTGAAATCCTGAAACGTCTGGACACTCTCTCTCTCTCTCACACACACACACACACACACACACACACTTCTCCTGCTTCAGCATGAACACACAGCTCAGAAAATCAGAGAGAAGACTAGACGCTCTACCTGGCGTGAGTGATTGACACATCCCATTTTGAGAGGCTCAGAGCGAGTGTGTGTGTGTGTGTGTGTGTGTGTGTGTGATGGATTGGATGCGGGATTGGTTGCAGGCCGTGCGGGAGTGTGAGGGCGGGGCTCTGGGCACGGTGCTCTGTTTAGCTCTGCTGTTTATATGGTACTGTTACCGTGTGGGCTGTGAACACGCCTCCTACACGCCCGAGTCTCGCTCCAGCCCGCCCGAACTCTCATCAGCAAAACTCCGCCCTGCACCGGGAGGAGTCAGAACAGGAGGCGGGGCCAGTGAGGAGGAGCTGAACGGCTTTGCGTACTGTCAATCACCCGAATGTTTCCGGTGCTCGCGGCCTGGCGACGGATTTAACCAACGACTTTACCACAATCTACAGGACTACGCTAAACGCTACACATGGGCAGGTCAGTGTGTGTGTGTGTGTGTGTGTGTGTGTATGTGAATATATATATTTACAAATATATAACAAATATATCGTGAATATAAAATGTTATTTTAACTATTTTTACTTCTATAATCTCTATATTACATGATATACTATTTTATAATTGAATGGATGTTATACAGGCTAAATACTAGCTTTTTATTTTAGCTTTTTATACATAACTATGTATCAAGTAACTTATAATTTTATTATCATTATTATTCATTGGCGTACAGGTATGGGGCGTGTGCATAAAGGTGTGCGTGAACAGGACCGGTATCGTCTGTGTAATCGTCCGTCCATCCAGAAGGCGGAGGTGTTTTTCCTGCCTGATCTGCCGTCAGCTCCGTTTTTCTCTCGTGATGCGCAGAAGCACGACGTGGAGCTGTTGGAGAGAAGTTTCCCCGCACTGCTGGCTGAGTTCGAGAGCGTGTACCGCGCGCCGCCGCCCCTCGCACCCGGCTGGAAGGCTAACAGCACGCCGCGGGGACACTGGTGGACCTTCTACCTGGTGAACCAGGGCACGACGCTGGCGCTGAACGCTCGCCGCTGCCCGCGCACGTGGAGGGTCCTGGGACAACTGCGCACCTTCATCGCCAACAACGTGTTCGGAAACGCCTGCTTCTCTGTCCTCAGCCCCGGAGCCACCATCACCGAGCACTACGGACCCACCAACGTCCGCCTGCGCTGTCACCTGGGTGAGACTCACACTGTGTGTGTGTGTGTGTGTGTGTGTGTGTGTGTGAAAGAGCGGACAGAGAGAAAGTGTGTTAGTAGATCAGCCGTAGTTTGGATTGTGATTTTTTTTTTATGTGCTCAAAGCTGTGTGTGTGTCTGTGTGTGTGTGTGTGTGTGTGTGTGAGTGTGTGTGTGAGTGTGTGTGTGTGAGACGACACTGAAAGTGTGTTACTGGTTCACTTGCACAGCCTGATTTTTGGGTAGATGATTTATTATATATACACACACTGAGTTACCATTTTACTGGACACCCTACACACACACACACACACACACACACACACACACACACACACACACACACACAGCAAGAGATGGACTACAGATGGGTCAGTACTTGAAAAGACCACTTTGTATGTTCAATTTAATTCAGTTTTATTTGTATGGCGCTTTTAACAGTGGACATTGTCACAAAGCAGCTTTACAGAAATCTAT